>RJWJ010007368.1:0-57909 GCA_004363605.1 Indri indri
GATCCGCCCGCCTCGGCCTCCCAGAGTGCTAGGATTACAGGCGTGAGCCACCACGCCCGGCCCAAAACTTATTTTTGAAGTTCCCACTCGATTCACCTAAACTAGACTGGAAAGGAACAATGAAAAAACGCCACTCTATTTACTGGCGGTGGGAAGGTTTTAGCATTATTAATCAAACAGGAAAGAATTTGGCATGAAAACAAATACAGTCAGTCCTCCATATCTGTGGATTCAACTAACTGGGGATCGAAAATATTCAAGAAAAAAATGGATGGCTGTGTCTGTACTGAAGATGTACAACTTTTTTCTTGTCATTATTCTCCAAACAATACTGTATAACAACTTTTATATAGCATTTATAGTATATTAAGTATTATAAGTAATCTAGAGATGATTTAAGGTATACATGAGGATGTGTATAGGTTGATGCTATGCAAATACTATGCAATTTTATGTAAAGGACTTGAGCATCTGTTGATTTTGATATATCTGTGGGAGTTCCTGGAACCAATGCCCCATGAGATGACCATATAATATAAGAAGGCCAATGACACAAATAACATATACACAGATTATAGATGCCACACTCAAGGTATCAGTATTCACCTGAGTTTTAAAACTTCGAGTTACAGCAAACAGAACAGTATTGATTAAGCACCCTAAGTTTTGAAAAGCTTTATAGGTGTATAATTGATGTACATTACAGTAAAGTGTACAATTTAACGAGTTTTGAAATGTGTGTACACTTCTGAAACTAGCACTATAATCAAAGTAATCACCCCCCAAATTTTCTTCCACTACTTCTCACCTCTCCTACTCCCACCCTTAGAAACTAATCATCTGCTTTTTGTTGTTACAGATTACTTGGTATTTTATAGAATTTTCTATAAATCAAATCATACAGCATGTACTTTTTCACTTAACATGACAATTTTGAGATTCATTCATTCTACAGTTCATTCCTTTTTATTGCTAACTAGTATTCTACTGTAAGGATATATTCCAATTGTTTATCTATTCACCTATTGACAGATATTTGGGTTGTTTCTAAATTTTGGCTTAGTGCAGATACATGCTTTCATTTCTCTTGGATACCCTAAAAATGTAAAAACCTAAAAATAGTGCGTCTCCAGATTACTGCCTTCTTCTACTACCTTTCTCCTTATTTTTCTAAATGATGTGAATCAAAGAATCAATTTCATATGGGGCCAAAATACTTTACCAGATATATATGATCTTAGTATTTTTTTTTATCTTATGGGAAATCATATTGCTATTTAAAGAAGAGGAGGGAAATATAAGAAGGTCCAGTGGCTTATGGCTGGGTCCTTAGTCCATAAAAATCCACCTACAAAACAGGCAAACTCATGTTTTCCTTTATGAACCACCATGGAAAGTTCCCTCCAGATCAAGCTGGGACTACTGATTTTACTTATAGTGCAGATAGCTCTGACTCCAAATGCATCTCAGATTAGCTAAGATTTACAAGCTCAATGGGAAAAGCCACCACATTTTTGTATTATTACAGAATAAAATGAGCTAAAAATACTTGCTTCATTTAGAAAAAGTCAAATACTCTAAAAGAACTATCTGACCTTTGAAACACAGAACAGAAGCATGATTAAGTTTTGGCGAAATTTCCTATAACTTGCTTATTTCCCCAGTGTTGAAAGTCTGTCAAACTATTTATTCTAGTTACCTTTGGGAAAAGAGAAGTTTGACAAATTTGTATTTTTAGCCCAGTATTCTAAGTTTAGGCATTGTGTTCAGGATAAAATAATCCAAAAAGTCCTTAGAGATAGATGTAACTTTCAACTTAAAATGTTTCAACTGAAATCAGTTTTGTAGACAATCCAATTATGTCCCAAGGCTTATTTTTAAAACAGCTATGCCAGATTTACTCAATTACAAAATATTCATATTCATCCAAAATGTTTTGATAAAATTACTCTATTGCAATAGAACAGGTATTTTCTACATAGGTAGATATATACATATTCTACGTTTATATAGATATATACAGGCTTATTTTTAAATGCAGTAAAACTGAGAGTTTGTATAGAATATATATTTTGATTTAAAAATTCAGGTTAAGTAACTTGGTTTTATATTTATTCATATTAATTATTTTTTCTAAAGTAACTAGCAAAATGTCTATATAGCCCTGAAACAAATTTTTAATATTTTACTCTAGCATTCACCTTCACATTTGCAATCCTTAGCTAAGGATACAAGGCATTATACTGCTTACTCATAATGGAAACCCAGAATTTAACTGTTCTTCCCTGGAAGCAGGACAACTTATGGGGGAAACTCTTTTTCAGTTCTAACATCATGTTCACTCTCCTTCAAAATCTGACTAGATAAAGCTTAAAGCAGGATATACCCCTAAATTTCCATTTCACTTCTAAGAATCTGCCTTCTTAAACCTTCATTATCTGAGAGAGCATGTATGTGTGTATTTATGTGGGAAGCAGTAGTTGCTGTTTTTCAACTACACTGAACTCCAAAAACATGTTAAGAAGGGGGGAAAAAAGGGATGGCCTGTTTTATTACATAAATACATGCAATTTTCCTCCTCAATGTTTATAATTTAAGTATCAATAATTTATTTATTTATTTATTTATTTCCAGACAGAGTCTCACTCTGTTGTCTTGGCTAGAATGCAGTGGCATCATCACAGTTCACTGCAACCTCAAACTCCTGGGCTCAAGCCTCAGCCTCCCATGCAGGCTGGGAGCCAAGCTGGGTCTACAGGTGCACGCCACCATGCTGGCTAATTTTTCCTATTTTTAGCAGTTACCAGGTCTCACTCTTGCTCAGATTGGTCCTGAACTCCTGAGCTCAAGTGATCCTCCTGCCTCAGCCTCCCAGAGTGCTCGATTACAGGCATGAGCTGCTACACCAGGCCTTTTATCTTCCTTTTTGAACCGAGTGAAAAAAATTATGTTC
Organism: Indri indri; assembly: GCA_004363605.1. Classification (NCBI taxonomy): domain Eukaryota; kingdom Metazoa; phylum Chordata; class Mammalia; order Primates; family Indriidae; genus Indri; species Indri indri. Next base: position 2,954 of record RJWJ010007368.1, read on the forward strand.
ACTGCATCTGAAAATATTAACATAAAAACTGACTTGGGGAAGGAACTACCAAGTCAACTTTAATTGCTTTCTTAAAGTAATTTTGTTTTTAGCAAATAGTGAGCTATGTAAAAAGTACATCCATTTTTGGATAATACATGGCACAAGTGAAGGGTTTTCTTGGGGGCGGTGGTGGTAATCAATTTGTTTAAGCAAGATTAGTTTAGTGAACTTGAAATCCAAATTTAGAAACGGAGAATAACTCTAAAAATATATGTCTTAGAAATAATTTGTCTTAGAACAGTTTATGTCAACAATTCTAAAAACAGAAAAAAGCCATTTTTTCCAACTGTTCAAGATAGAGGACCTTGCCATACCCCATTTTCCAGCACAGCTTTAAACGATCACAGAATATTTCATTATTTCTAAAGTCATTAAAACATTTAGCCAATGCTTTTTCTCTTTTAACATTTGTGCCATTTACGCCAAAGTATCTTCAAATTCAAAACAATTTTTTTGACTAAAAAAATTATACCTGTGGATTTGGGGACAGTTATGAAAATAATATCCCAAACTCTGAATGAAAAGTAAAATCCAAAACAGAGTTGTAGTTTGGTATTCCCAGCATTATGCTGGGATAACACTTTTTATGACAGGTTTCTGCTATTAGGTCTTTTGTGTTATCTAGGTTTGAAAGTAAAAGTTATGTCATTGTTCAAATAACAAGGAAGAGGCAAATTCTGGTTAATAAAACAAATGAAATAACCTATAAGAGTATGCAGGGTGTGAGGCTAAATTCCCTCCCCCATACAAAGTTTTCAACATACCCATTAAAAATAAAATACAAAATATTCACTGGAAAACATCCAAATGAATGTATGACTTATTTAATATTAGAACTTGAGAGAGAAGAGAGATAATGGTAGGAAAAGCATTAATAGGATTCTGAAACAGCTTTCTAGAGTCTGCTAATATGAAAGAGTTTGGAGGGAAAAAAAAGTTTTTCTAAATTCAGGGAATAAAGGTTGTTGGTGATTGTTTTCACATGGCTCTAAATAGTGGTATTATTTCACTCTAGTTAACTAAAACTGTGAACATCTGAACCTCTTCACTTTGGAGGGGTAATGATGTAGTACCATATCCTAAGCAATAATAATATTGGTTTTATCATTCATTAAACCAGTGACTGGCCCTGATGTATATTTATTAATGGCAACTACACATTATTCATTTGTTGCAAAATATTTAAACTTCGATTTCTATGTAGATTGAAGCAATTATTTGTTCAGAAACAAAAATATTGTATCATACATTTGACCACCTAAATTTGAATTACACTGGTTGCTGAGTTAAGATATCTTTGTTTTTATTTTCTGGGTAGTTTCAAGAATTCTGACAAGCCCACTTGGGGCTGAATTTTGACCTAAGCCTTATAAGAGAAATGAACAATCTTAATTGGTAAGAAGGGAAATAAACAAGTTTCTCACTATGAGGAAAAGGCTCATGAGCAGAATAATGGCAACAAAGCAGCAGAGTGCACTCGGCTAATGGAAGAGTAACTGGCTTAACCAGCATCAGTGAGAGAGAGAAGGCTATTTATTGACCACAGACAAATGAGCCAGGTTGCAGAGTTTAGAACTGATCTCATAGGAATTAGGGAATCCTGATATTAAGAACTCATTCTCAGGCATAAGAAAAGGTAAAAATGTTCACACTCAGAGGGACAGACTATCTTTCTTCAAAGTGTTTCTCTCAGAAAGACCTTAAAACAAAAGCTGAAATGCATTCCTAAATCCACTCTCTCAAAAGGTCTCTCCAACTTAAAGGAGCATTAATGTGTAACAAAGAGAATATGACTAGAAAATCGAGCATTAAATGCTCAATCTCAAAAAGCAAAGATGAGAATAGAAATTGCTTTTGAAATATAAAAATCATGAACAATCAAAATGAAATTAAAATTTTATGCTCTACAAGGACAAATTTTTCCAAAATTCTACCAACATACCATAATTAAGGTGATAATTTCCATATTTAACTAAGAAGATAATGAATGCACTTAAAAAGTTTTATTTTTTCAAAATTTCGCCTTTCAATATCATACAAGTCCCATCTCTTAGGATTTTTCATTAACCTCACCCATACTGACATTAGTGTACATGACCACAGAATCCTACAATATAGACATGATTTGTTAATCCTATTGGAAGTACTTAAAGACAGCTTTTGAAGTTTGTAATTCATACACATTTTGAAGTTTGGTATCTTCTCATATCCCAAAGCATATGAGATATATGATTACAAAATAACTACACTGATTTCACTGTTGCTTGTTAACTCAGCTACACTAGTATTTATTAGAACAGTGAAATAAACAAACCAACAAAAAACTCTGACCAAGGCACTCAAGTGTTGACTTATGCCTATTCTTTAAGACTGGAAAGCCCTTTCTGGCTTTCTTGATTATCCCAGCAAAACCATCTTCGCTTAAGATATGACTCTTCTTGGAAATTTTCCCTTATATTTACCTTAAGGTCACCCAAAAAATAATAGGATGAGAAAAACACATACAAATGCTTTCTTTATACAAATACCACTAGATTCTTTGTATCTGAAATACTTCCAATTTAACCCTATACTGGAATTTCATACATTTATTGACAATTTTCATAATTGTACCAGGTAAATGCACTGACAATGAAAACATACATAACAAATCAATATTTTAATCTCCAGCATATGCAAAGTAGATTTTTTAAAGTTTACCTCTTTCAGATTTCTTGCTCTGGCCTAAGCAAATCTAAGTAACTCTAATTTTAATATCTTAGAATTTTTATTACTAATAAGCTTTACCTTTTCTAAAGCTTTACTAGTAAAAAAAAAAAAAAAGTCTACGAATTCCTGGTGATAATTTTAATAACGGCAACTATTTACTCTTCAACTACGAAATAAAGACCTAGAAGGATATGATATAAGGTTTAAGATGAGTAGAAAAAAACAGAGAAAGAAGTAATTTCAATACCCACTTTTGGCATGGAAGACTTTTTACTTGAATCCAAATCTCCTTTAATTTCTGCTCTTATATTAGATTCCACTTCATTTATCATGAATAAAACCCTTCTTTCAGAAACACCAGAGAAAAGGCAAAGAAAAAAATGTCTTCATTTTAAAGATCCAATGCTATGCTGCTCTTCACAGTCAAATGTCGTATCAGTGCTCCTCGTCATAAGAATGTCTATGCTCTCCTTTAGTGAAGATGACTCGTCATGAGTTATCCCTTACTTGGTCTTTTGACTACATGGAGACATTTACGAGATAGATCAAAAAGAGTGCAGTTTCCCTCTCAGAAAGTTAACTGGTCTCTATGAGGCCTGTATCCGACTTTATCAGCATGGTGCTCCAATGGACAAGTTAAAATTATCTAAAATGATGCAATTCTGCTAACTCCCACTTCTACAGCAGATTCTAAAACAATGCACTTACTTAACCTAGTGTAGAATGAGCTACACAGAATGTGAGGTGTTTTATGGTTGCTTCTGCCCAAGAGAAGCACAATGATTCTCTAGCTCCCAATTTCTTTTAATCTGTGGACCCTAAACACACAGAATCTCTTCAGTTTCAAGAATGAGATTCTTTCCATGAGTCTGATAAGTGCCTTTGTTAGAAGAAAAAATGGCCACAATCTCACCATCCAAATATTAATAAGATGCCTTCACAGCCAGTGCTTCCTGAGGTTCATCAGGGAGAAATGTTGATAAAAGCCAACAAGGAAACCTGAAACACTATCCAGGCAGATCCTTTCTCTTCTGATAATTTTGACATTCTTCCTTCAGAATGTCCACTAGAAAGAATTTTTCTTTTCCTCATAGTATCATGATTCTTACTAAGATTTCCTAAACTAGCCTACCCAAGTAAATAATCTGTACTACCTCTGTTATTGTTCAATTTATTAATTCCTTTAAATCATTATACATACTATTTTAAGCTATTCAAATAATTAGGCACACCCAGAGGCTGACAGGATGTACAATTGAGATATAATACATTTCAAATATGAAATAAAAAAGACCTCCACAGAATCAAAATAAACACTAGAAACTCTCTGGGAGGAATGGGGAGAGAGCAGATAGTATTAGACCTTCTGGGAACAGCAATGTTAAGTAAGTACCTTAGCAGAAAGATGGCTCAAGGTTATGCTCTGGGCTAATCTTCAGTGAGCACAAGCCCCTGGAATGTAAGTTTCTCTCCTTCCTAATTTAATCTTTTTTTTTCCAATGCTAAAACATCAGATAAGAGCCTACCTGACATTTTGGAGAATTTGCTGTGCTGGGATTGATATTCCGCATTGCCTAAGAGTAAAAAATAAGATGGATAAAAATTACTTTAAGCTACATGGTTGGGCTAGGTAGGCTGACTTACAAATTGTATCCAGACATATCACCATAGCACAGAATTCCCAAGCTACCCAAGAAGAAGCAGACTAAGGAAGATAGGAGCCAATGGAGTCACCACATAATAAGACGAAACCTCAGAAGTTTTTAACAGCATTGAGGATAGGACAGCAAGACTTTAGGTGTCAGGACTAAAATAAAATTTGATATTGGTCAGGTAGGTTCTTTGCTTCTGAGTATTAGATAAAGCAAGTAAAATACATTTGATGTTTCAGTCTAAGAGAAACTATCAATGGAAGTTCATAGGGAAGCCAAAAGACTTAAGATATACAGAATTTATACTGATTGCTAAAAAACAAAAACAAAACAAAAAAATTCTAAAAATAGACTATTAGTATGAGAATAAAGCAGGTCTATCACTTCAACATAAGAAAAGACAACACAGTATGTATAAAAGAAGAAACAAACACAGAAGTTACCTTTAAAAGAAGTGAAGCTATTCTATCCAGGACCCATCACCCAGAGTAAGAATAAGATTTAGAAAAATTCTTTGGAAGGAAGAATTTTACAAGTAGCAGCATTTTGCCCACCAAGAACCCCAGGCTGATCTATAGCATACAGCGAAATGATGACTAGCCCCATTTCTACACTTTAAAAATGATTTTAAAACAGTTAAGCCTTTGACATTAGCAATGAAAGAATTTTTATTAAAGTTTTTTGATTTTTATAGTCTCCATTCATATGTGAAATTAAGATTTGTATTTATTTAGGCCAACTAATAGTAACAAAATGAAAAACAAGTCAGTTAGAAGTACAATAAACTGTGTCAATATGATTCCTCTCTCCATGTTCTTTATGGCAGATAAAAAAACATTTCTTTCAAGACCACTTTGTAGGAACCAAAGGGAAATCTTCCCCTTCACCCTCTAAAGGTTTGCTGAAAATGAACTGAAAATAGGCAGCTTAATAGAGAAAAAGGCATGCAAATTTATTTAATATACATAAGCATGGACGAATTGCTTAAAAATTATTACCCAGTAACTGAGGGAGGTCCGAAATGCTTATATACCCTTCTTCATAGGGGAAAGGGAGATGGAAGAACTGTAGTCATTTTGAAGGTAGTGAGTGATTTTTAGAGGGAATGAATGGACCCACAGCTCAGGCAACAGTTTGTAAATAATTCTTTGGAAATTGAATGGGATCTGAGAACATACAATACTTTGGGCAAAGTTTGTCTGGGCTCTAGGTGTGGCATCTAATTTTCAACCTTTTCTTCTGTGATATGAGTTTCAATCTTCTCTGGTTAATGAAATTTCAGGGAAGGGATGGAAGACAACTATGTTCCTTTTTGGCGGGTCTGGTTTCTAGATAGATAAAGAAACTTTGGGGAACAGCCTCATCCTATACTTTAGGGTAGAGACCTTCAGGCTGCTTCTTTAGTTCACTGTGTCAAAGCGCCATATTTTGGAGTAGCATTTTCTGAGCCCCGATAACTTCCTGACACTGTATGCTGGCACATACTATCTTATTCCTTCTATCAGGGCTTACCTTTGATGCCAAACACACTAGAATTATAGACAGAGCACAGTTTAAAAGTGAATCTGTCTAGGCTTCCGTGGCTTAATTTAACTTCTCAGGTACTAGTTCCTCAAATCCCGATTCAGAGTTGACAGACAGTATATTGAGTTCATGTTATTTTCTTTGACACTCAAAGCGATACTTTTAAAATATAGCCCTTTCAAAAAATAGATCTTTAAATGCCTACATCCTGGTAACAGAAATGTAGGGTATAATGATTTCTAAATGTCCACAATGATTTAGGTGGGAAAAGATAGTATAGATACATGTATTTTATGTTTCTAAAGATATGTATATCTCTGGGGGGAAAATAATCCAAGAAACTCATAGTTATTTATACCCAGAGAACTAGGAAACAGGGAAAAGAAGATTCTATTTTTGCTATACTTTCACCTTTTGTATACTTTATCACTATTATACTGTGTTTTTATTATCTACTCAAAAAAATTTTGTGTGGAAAATTTAAAATATTGATACCACTTAATGTAAGATCACATTCCTAATACCTGAACTTAGATTTAACCACTTTGAAACAAGATAAAGCAAAAATTAATTTTGAGATGAGGAATTATCTACTCTTATGGAACATAAAGACCAATAGCACTTTCTGACGGAGAACTGACAGAAATGGTGATAAAGGGCTTCAAGCTCCCTAATTTTAGGTCCCACCCTTCTCGATATGAAAAATATCCATAAGCAGGTAATTTTTAGGTACACAGGCATCTTGTAAACTTGGAGATAACTTATGTTTTAGATAAAAACTCTTAGACTTAGTAATACTGAAATATATTTTTCATTTGAAAAGTGTCACATCGGTGTATCTCACACACAAAAATAATTCATTTAAAGTAAAAGGTGTTTTTCCCCAAGTGATGTCCCAGAGTTTCTCCCTTAGTGAAATCCTCAGAAATACAGTAACCTAAAATTCCATGTACATTTGAAGAGGCATCCTTGTTTCCTTCAATTTTTGCTCAACCACACGACCATAGCCAAAACAGCTCTTTATGATGTAGGTTTATAAGTTACATCCCATGTGGTCAAAGGCCAGTCAATAAACTAAGACAAGGACAGAGCTGGATAGAATGCTTCTGTGTCACTCCAGTTTTACAGGGAATAGTCCTCTGTTACTAATAAATACTAAAATGAAATTTGCCCACTTTATGTAGGAAAACAAACCCCAAAAAGTGGAAGGCTGGTTTCTAACCTGTGGCCTCACCTGCCGAAGCAGTTCTTGCTGTTTCAGTCGCAGTCTCTCTTTCTCCATCTGCAGTTGTTGCAGCCTCATCTGTTGCTGCTGGTTGGAGTTGCCGCCACCCATGACGCCTCCCTGAGGGCTCTGGGGAGCCAGGGGTGGTGGCTGTTTCACTGGAGCACTCTGACTGATTCTCTGGTTCATGGCTGAAATGAGAAAAAAAAAACAAAACCTAACAGATTTGTCCCAAAAAACTAGTTAAGGAAGAGAAATTGATGATTTAATTATTCAAAAGCAATTGGGATATTCAGTGTAGCTTTTTTTGGTAGTAAGATTGAAATAACTTAAAAATCCATCAATATCACAATGGCTACATTAACTTATTGCTGTCACCATCATTGTTATAAGATAAAAGGCAGTTGTAAGAGCAAAGAAACAAGAGACACTTCTAATATGCAATGATATGGAATAGTTTCTAAGACCTTAAGTTAATAGCAAAGCGCAGAACAGAAAGTGTAAAAAATAAAAGTGGGGGGGGGAATATACATTGCCTATCCAAAGGATATGAACTGAAGAACAGCTACGGAAACAACTAGTATCTATTGGCTCTGGAGACGGGAAACTGATGACCACATGACTGAATTGGAGAGACTTATTTATAACTTTTGAAGTTTGAATGATGCAAATACATTACTTATTACCAAAAATATATAAATTCAGTTAGAAACCCATCCCCCAGAGCAACTGAGACAAAGCATTCTGAGCAGTAAAACCTACAGAAATAATCAATGCTTAATATATTCATATATCTGTATCTATATGTATATCCATAATGAAGCAAGTAGATCAAAATGATTTGATGCATGCTTGTATCAAATCGAGTCTGCAAGTATCTGGATGACAGAGATATATCTCATTTGACACCACTGTATCTCCAGCATATAGCCCAGGTAGTAAAAAAATAAAAATTTTTTTTTTAGCTGAATCCGTAATACACCCTTTAGCAGTTAGAAATGGACTGATTTTTATATTAGTGAATTTCTGTCACTGATATGGCAGTGATCAAACAGTGGATTAACCTCAGAGCAGATGGAAGTTTTATGTGAAGATGTTAGTAAGAATGATATACCTTCACAGACACATACTCAACTTTTTAAGTTGAAATTTTGGGGACATTTTCTACTAAATGTTTAATATACACTGACCAAAGAAAACCCCAGACCCAAATGTCTTCACAAACATTCAAGGAAGAAATACCAGTATTCTACAACCTCTTCCGGAGCATAACAAAGGAATACTTTCCAACATTTATGAAGCTAGCATAACCTTGTTACCTTATAAGGATATTCAACGAAAGGAAAATTAGACCAATCTCTCATATAAACTTCACTACGAAAATTCTAAACAACATATACTGATAGTTCTTGTAACTTATTGGCCTCCCAGCCATACAGCAAACTCCTTGTGGTGATTTTTCATGTTCCCCATTATAACAAAGCAGCTGTTTGGTAAATGCCATGTCTTCTTGGAGATACTTGAGCAAACCTCATGAGGCTTTCCCAGAGTCCACCATACACATTAAGAATTTTCTTCCCTCAAGGAACTGTCTGGGAACTTTTCCATTTTGTCTACTAACATTTCTTATCTGATTCTAATTTTCTGCTTACACATTCATATACTTTCCTACACTTGAGTGCCACAAGAGTGAGGGCAGTATCTGATTCATTTACATGTCCTCAGTGCCCAGCACAGCATCTGGCACAAAGTGTGTGCTGGGGAAAAAAAAAAAAAAAAAAAACCAACAATGAACCATTTCTATGTGAGTTGTGTATTTATACTTATTCACTGAGGCAGAAAATTAACTATTTAAGACCTAAGACAGTACAGCAATCCTAATTTCCCTTTAGATTGCCCAACTCTTTCTTTTTTTTTCTTCTCCTTTTCTCATATTACTATGTTGCCCAGGCTGGCCTCAAACTCCTGCACTCAAGCAATCCTCCTACCTCAGCCTCCTAAAGCTTGTAGCTGGAACTACAGGTGCACACCACCGTGCCTGGCTCAAGATTGCCCAAGTCTTCTATGAGGCCAGCATTAACAGTGATACAGAACCAAGGATATTAGAAGAAAGGAAAATTATGGACCAACCTCTCTCAGAATTCCTTAGTTCAAGTCGATTTTCTGAGCCACTAGTTAATATAAGATGGCACTATTAACTAACTTCTATTTTTCTGTTCTTAATTTTTCCCTCTAGTTTTTCCATATTTTATTTTCTAATTTTTGAGTTGAACTTACCTAGTTTAAATCTTTTGTTGGAGGATTTAAGTCAATAAATTCACCTTTAAATTCTGCTTTAATGCATGCTATACATTTTGAAATAGTATAATTCATGATTATTCTATTCCAAATACTTATAATTTCTACTGTGACTTACATTTAACTCATGAGCTATTTAGGAATATATTTTTATGCTTCCTGGCTGAGTGCATGGTGGCTCACGCCTGTAATCCCAGCACTTTGGGAGGCTGAGGTGGAAAGCTCACTTGAGGTCAGGAGTTGGAAGACCAGCCTGGGCAACATAGCGGGTCTCTACAAAAAATAAAAAAATCAGTCGGGTGTGGTGGCATGCGCCTGCAGCCCTAGCTACTCTGGAGGCTGAAGCGAGAGGATCCCTTGAGCCTAGGAGTTTATGGCTTCAGTGAGCTATTATCACACCAATGCATTCCAGCCTAGGTGACAGAGCTCGACCCCATCTAATTAAAAAAAAAAAAAAAAAAAAATCCTTGTAAATGTTTGTATTAGGCCAGGGTCAGGTCAGCTGTATGCCTAGCTTTTACCATTGAGCCTGTTTATGTATTTCTTCCTTATTCCTAACACGTTCCTGATATCCTCAGGAGCTGAACCTGGCAGCCCTCAAGCCATGCTCAATGCTTTGTGTGGTTTTATTTTCTGACCTATAGAGTTTAAAAAAAAATTTATTACCCCAGTTGTGTCTTTTTGGTTATCTTGTTTTAGTATTTTGTCTGAAAGAACAAAGAACGAATGGCAAAACATGTTATACTGCTCAATCTTGTTCTAAGCTTTATTAATCTCTTACATGGCAAAAATAAAATCATACTGACTCATGAAGATTTTGGAAACATCTTTAGAAAGAATAAGTGGCTAAAAGTTTCATTCTCTTGGTTTATAGTTTAGTATTTTATAGGGGAATGGAGAGGGGAAAAAAAGCCAACAATTTTTGAGAGCTAAGATTTGCCAGGCACCAACAACTTCATTTAATAAAACTGCTTGTATCTGTCACCAACATATATGTATAACTGACAAGTACCATAGTGTAATATAAAAAAGATGGCTGTTAGAGTCAAGCAAAAATGGATTACAGGTGGGCATACCAATTTAGTAACTCACTTATTCCTCATTTTCCTCAACTGTACCTGGGGATACTAACATCTCCCTTTCGGAGTCATTATGCGGACTGAGTATTCCATTATATACCTGGGACAGTGTGCTCCATAAACGTTCATCTGGCTCTCTCCTCCAGAACAGTTCTTTCTAGTTCTTTCTGTAGAAAGACTTCTACAGATACTCACCCATACCTTGATGATTCCCATACCTCCCTGGAATTCTCATACTTTCTTCTTCCAACACAGAAAGACAGACAGACAGACAGACAAACAGACACATACACACACATTCTCTCTTTCTCCCCCGCCCCACTTATCATACCATTCACTGTTTCCCAGTATTCCTATGATTCATGAAGACACACATGCATATCTTTCCTATAAGACTTAAATAGAAAAAGATAGGTGGTAGAGATTGAGCTAAGGGGATCTTCCTCTTTTGGTGAAACACGTTCCTGGCATTTCAATAGAACACCCAACATATTTCCACAGAGACATTTTATATACTATGCAATGTCAGGTTTGATAGCATGAGTTAAACATGAATTGGGAGACTGATTTGAGACACATCACATATAGTGAACATGTCATAAATTGAGACCTAGAACAAACAACTATTGGGAAAAAATATTTTCAGTTCCAAGCAATTAAATTAAAAAAGTAAAACTGTGAGAAAATAGTCTATTAGTAAATTGAGGAGTGCTGGAATTATAAAACACGATTGATTTCAAAATAGATCCTAGAGCTACATACTGTTAAATATTTCATCCATTAAGAAACATTAGAAAACGCTTTTGAACTTTTCACATTAGATTTTTTATTAAAATAACATTTAAGGGATTATTTATAAAGTAATATACATTCTTGGTGAAAACAAATTGGACGCTAACAAAATCGCATGAAAATAAAGAGGTATATTGCTTCTCACCAATTTCGCAGAATTAGATATCATAAGCAGTAAATGACAACAGCCATCGCTGATGGCAAACTGAATTGGTTGGTAAGGTCTTCTTCAAATCTAAGTTTATCTGACTACTCAAAATTATAGAATGAGAAAAATTAAGATATCAAAATATATCAAAAGATAGAGGAATGGCCGGGCGTGGTGGCTCACGCCTGTAATCCTAGCACTCAGGGAGGACGAGGCGGGTGGATCGCTCAAGGTCAGGAGTTCGAGACCAGCCTGAGCAAGAGTGAGACCCTGTCTCTACTAAAAAATAGAAAGAAATGATCTGGACAACTAAAAATATATATATAGAAAAAATTAGCCGGGCATGGTGGCTCATGCCTGTAGTCCCAGCTATTCGGGAGGCTGAGGCAGAAGGATTGCTTGAGCCCAGGAGTTTGAGGTTGCTGTGAGCTAGGCTGACGCCACGGCACTCACTCTAGCCAGGGCAACAGAGTGAGACTCTGTCTCAAAAAAAAAAAAAAAAAAAAAAGGATAGAGGAAGAACCAGTCCACAGAATGAAGCAGAAACTTGCACAAAATATGTACCAGAAATAGTGTGGTGACTATGGTGAACACTTTTGGCTGTGTTTACCTAAATGTTGTTACCTATGGATATAAACAGTACTAACAAGGTTTCCGTGTAAAGAGCTCACTTAAATGACCAATTCAAACAACCTTGTTTATCTATTGAAGCTGGGATTTTTTCCTCTCCAGAAGCATCCTGTTCTTTACCTTCTGAGTAACTTAAGCATTTCAACAAAGCACAGAGCAATGCACCCACATGGGGTGCAGCAGAGACCTCACAAGCAGGCAAGAAACAAAACAGGCTTTGTTTCCTGGGGAAAGGGGGCAGGGTAGCTAGAAAAGAAAAGAACAGCATTACCAACTTCTTCCCCTGGGTAATCAACTACTGAAATCCCAACGTTTCCAGTTTTAGTAAAATTTCCAAAAGGTAAAGAGAAAAAAAACAAACCCTTCAAAATGTCACAATTCAAAAAATTATAATATGCTATATTTTTAAATGCAAAGTCTGTGCTTCTTGGACTATGAAATTGTAACTGTTTTAAGTTTTACTTAACAAATCAGTCCTGACCGCATTATGGTAGAAACCAAGGACTCAGCAATTACTGAAAAATAAGAAACTTTCTCAAAAAGAAAAGAAAGGGGGTCATCACCATAGATCTCTTCCCAGGTTTCATTCTAAACATGTGAATTTCCAAACTTTAGGAAATTTTTAGGTTTACGTAATTTGTAACCTCAAAACCTTGAAATATTACAAAGTATTACAGATCTGTTAGTCATAAACTTTGGGATAATAAATCCAATTCTAGTAACCTTATTAACTATAAATTTAAAATTAGAAATAATTTTCAAACTATTAAAGCATTAATCTATATAAAATCTCACAACAAATGCACTTCTTTAATATTTTATCAAATGTCAGACATTGCATATTTACATATTAGTATGGCTTTGTTCACAATATTTACAAATAAAATTTGGTTTTCCCCATACCTACAAGTATACTCAAGATTATAAAACAGCACACTTATTAAAAGAAATGAATGCCTTTCTAAAAACACAAACTAATAGGCCATATGTGCATTTCAGAACAGTAAAAACAAAACACAGAACACTCACTGCTGGCTCCAAGTGCTTACTACATGACCTCAGGGACTGAATCATCTACAAAAAGTTACTGTAAATCAGAATAATGTATCTACTTAAGTGTCATTTTCCCCCTTTTTTCTTTTAGTTGTTTTTACTTAAATATGATTTTAATGATAGTTTTTCAGTGTAAATTACTATTTGATTCACAGTAAAAAGCTGTCTCTTACAAAAAGAGCAAAAGGCCTAATGACTGAATACATCTTTTTATGATCAATATGCACAAGACGTTTCCCAACTAAGTTATGTACCTAAATGACGCCATGCCCAAGAATGGTTTTTTTATTTTACTGAAATAATTCACATAAAATTCACTCTTGCAACAGGTACAATTCAGTAGTTTTTATATATTCATAGAACTGTGCAGCTATCACCACTATCTAATTTTAGAACATTTTCATCACTTCAAAAAGAAACCCCCATATCCACTGGCAGTTTACTCTCTATTGCCCCTCCCCCCAGTCCCTGGCAACCACCAACCTATTTTCAGTCTCTGTGGGTTTGCCTATTCTGGATTTCATACAAATGGAATCAAACAATATATGGCCTTTTGTGACTAGCTTCCTTCACTTAATGTTTTCAAGATTCACCCATGTTGTAGTAATAGTATATAATAGGATAACACTCCTTTTTATTGCCAAATAATATTATGTTATACGAATATACCGTATTTTGCTAGTCTATTCATCAACAGATGGACATTTGGGTTATTTTCACTTTTTGGCTATTGTGACTAATATTGCTATGAACATTCATGTGCAGGTTTTTCTATGGACACATGTTCTCAATTCTTTTGCATATATACCTAGGAATGAAATTGCTGAGTCATATGCAAATGTTATGGGTAACTTTTTGAAGAACTGCCAAATTATTTTCCAAAGTGGCTGCATCATTTTTCAATCCCAACAGCAATGTATGAGGGTTCCAGTTTCTCCACATTCTGGGCAACGCTTGTTATTGTCTGTCTTTTGTATTTTAGCCATCCTAATGGGAGTTAAGTGATAACTCACTGTGGTTTTGATTTGCATTTCCCTAATGACCAATATGTGGGCACAGTTGAGCTGCTCTAAGATCCTGCTTTATAGGTCTTCTCACCAACAAAATAATCTCTCTCATCATACTTTGTGCTTCTCTCCCTTCCCAAGCACCCAGCCCCCCCAAAACTGGGTTAAAGTATTCACATCTTTAACTATGCAATTTCTTCCTCTTTCAACCACCTATCAAAAGACTAGCATAAAAAATCATTGCAATGGTATATTTCAAACAATTGTGGATGGAACTAAATGAAAAAACCCAACTGAACATTTTCTCTTCATCATCTCAGTAAGCAGTTTGGGATGGGATAGGGGGGTTGCTAAATGAGGTGAGGCAGAAAAGGGAGAAAGTGTTAACTAGCTTTCAAGCTCTCTGTCCCCAGAGTAAAACCATGTTTTTCCCTCCCACTATGAAAATAAAGTTTAAAGTCTAGTTTGGAAAGAAGTTCAGATAATAAGACTGCTGCTCTAAAGACAGGGGGAGTTACATTTAAAATATACCTGCCACCATGAATTCATGTTAATGAATAAACAGGTCCATTAATAACAGCTTCCTTTATAATTTCGTTTTATTACTATTAATGCTCTTTCACTGGGGGAGTTTATAATTTAGAAGAGATATATACCTTAGAGTTTTTACTGATAAACACAAAATTGGTCCTTTCATACAGTCTGTAGTTTGACTGGCTTTTCATCCTTCAAGATCCCTCTTCCTAAAAGCCTTCCTTGACCACCAAGGTGCAAGTAGGTTCCCACCACCCTACCGATTTCCTTTCACAGCACCTTTTTTATTATGTTTTATTGTACTTAACACATTCTACAATGATTTATTTACTTGTTTAGTGGCTTGTCCCTGAACTGATGGCTAGCACAGTGCCTGGTATGTAATTGGCACTCAAACATTTGTTGAGTAAATAAATCTTGAAACAGTTTCTTTCCCTAGTTAGTATTAGTATGATGCTACTAGCAATACACAGGAGAATCTCCAAGTTGAAGCAAGCCCACAATTAGTTCTAAAATGACCTCAGCAACTAGGGTAGCAGAACAAAATGAGTATTAAAACAAAAAATCTGAACCACTCTCCAATTTGACTTTTCCCTTAGAAATTCTATACTCTTTTTGTTTCTTGTATCTGAATCTCTGAGCTGGCACAAAAAGTGGCAAGCAACTCCAAATGGCTCCTCTTCTCCAGCATATTTTGTGAGATGCTTGTTAATTCAGAGTTAATATAAATAAAACTTGGAACATAGTTTTTTTTTTTTAAAAATTAAGTAAGGTTTTTTTGGTGTGCATTTGATATTAGGGGCTTTAATAACACAAGCCATTATTAGTTTAAATTATCATTCAGTGACTTTGGTGGTCTTAAACTTTTTTTTTTTTTCAGACAGAGTAAATCACTCTGTCACCCTGGGAAGAGTGCAGTGGTGTCAGCCTAGCTCACTGCAACCTTAAACTCCAGGGCTCAAGCAATCCTCCTGCCTCAGCCTTCCAAGTAACTGGGACTACAGGCATGCGCCCATAACACATGGCTAATTTTTCTATTTTTAGTAGAGATAGGGTCTCACTCTTGCTTAGGCTGGTCTGGAACTCCTGAGTTCAAGCGATCCTCCTGCCTCAGCCTCCCAGAGTGCTAGGATTGATTACAGGCCTTAAACTTTTAAGTTTTAAAAATCCTGTGTGTATAATGTATTCATTATGTAAACAAAAACATTTCTTCACAGTATAATTAACTATTTGCATCACAGAAATTACATATCAATTTAAGCTCATTAACATATGTCTACTTACCCTTGGTGAGCTAGAAATTATTTACCACAATTAATAAACTATCTTGGTACTATCCTACTGAATTGTTTTTCTTGGCCAAAATATTAATTTTTAAATAAAAACTAAACATTTCAAAAATAAAAAGCTAAGTTTAAAAAAAATACACAGTTGAGACATACTGTACAGAGGAATATAACTAAAGGTGTTTAGTTTAGAATATATCCTACTGAATTTACCATAAATTTTTAAAAATGAATAAAACCACAGAGGTCAAGTATTGAACTAATTTTGATATTTATTTCATAATCTTATGTATTAAAATATTCATTTCAGCAAATGCTTGTTTTTTAAGTTAAAATGTAGTGAGGGCAACAATCTCTAACAGTATGTCTTAAATCAGATATTGCTAAACACAGCCTGAAACTATGCTTCAAATCTGCTTACATTAGACTTTCTATCATGACAACTTTATGGGCATTCTAAATTTTAGAAATAAACTACTAACAATGTACCATCTCTAAGGTAGTAAAGCTGAACACCCTGCTAATATGAGCATGTTTAACCTCCTATATGCTTCCAAGAGTTTGAGAGTGTGGACAAAGCTTAAATATCCTACCCAGCACTTCCCAACCCCCCATCAGATTTGTCTGCCTGGGCATACTCACCATGTGATAAGGCTTATCTTTAGATTAAAGGTTGAAAGATTTCCCTGTCTCCTCTTCAAAAGTAATTCCCAACTGTGACCAGAGGACCAAAAGTTAAACTTAAATGGTACAATAAATAGTTTAAAAGTATCTCTGAAACCTCAACACACTCAAATCAAAAGGGCTATTGAGAAGTAACCTTAAGCAGGGATCCAAAGCAGTTATTGAAGAATTCCAAATCTAGCATATTGTATTCGGTTAATTAAAGACTGAAAATATTGTTAACAGCATTCAGTCTAACCCAGTCAGTCACATTTTACAGATGAGTCAAATTAAGTCAACAGAAGTTAGGTATCTTTCTGAACCAGTTGGTTACATTGTGATACCAGAAGAACTTGGGTCTCTTGATTCCCAATTCAGTAGGTAATTTTTTCTAAATCTTAATTTTAATTCAGTTGAATCTTGTACATTGTGTAACTACCATATGGAAAAAAGATGCTAGCCTCTAGTGCAGATTTGAAAAATGGATTTTTGGAAGGCATAGAAAATGCCAGGTCAGTGCAATGTAATAACTATTTTTCTCACTGGATAATGTATGCATAAAACACCATAGAATATCACATTTAAAGAGGTACTAGGTAAAATGAAAGACATGTAGAGGAGGAAGTGAATTGGTAAAGAGCAGAAAACTCTCAAGACATGAAAAACTGGAGAAACCACAGTTAGAAAAGAACACTGCTGGGATTAGAGCTGTATGCACAAATGTGAAGGGACATAAGCTTTTGGATAATAAAAGGAAGCAAACTTTCTGGTCCTTAGAACTTTCCTTAAGTAGAATGGCCTATCTTATAATGCAGTAAGCCAGTCAAGGGAAAGGTCAAAGCTAAGAATGAAAGACAATCTCTTCAGAATATGCTAGAGGTGAGGCATGAATTGCATAGATAATTCAACTAAATGGCTTCAAAGTCTGTTCCCAATAAGAGATCTTATAATTCTCTTCTGTAATTAGAAACTCATTACCTTTGGGTAATTTCCTCAAGATGAGTCACAATACAGGATTACAAGAGCATTAACTACTGTCATCTTCTTCCCTCTGAAATTTCCATGTATCAGTATTGGCATATTAGGTATATTTATAAAAGATTAACTGCATTCAATATAAATTTCTTATTAATTATAGGCATCAAAGTCAAGTTCAGATTTCAGTTCTGTCACTTAACTATATAACCTTGGATAGTTTATGATTTCCCTAGATCTCAAAGGAGCTCAGATTTTGGGAAATATTCCCAACCTCTCCCAGGATTTTTTACATTTTTTTTTTTACCATGTGTTGATAGTTTGGGGAGTCACAATGACCAGGTAGGTGGCTGTATGGCATTTAGTAGGCCAAGGATGTAGAATGCCCTGCAGTGCCCAGAATAGTAGCATTCCCCCACTGAAAAATGCTGATTAGAGGACTCATAAATTCCTTTTCAGGGCCAAATTTTGTAAGGTTTATCTGTTAATAATTTTTAGTTAGCAATAGTTCTTTTCACCTAAAATATACATCTTTTCTTCTCTATCTTCAATAATTCCAAAACCAAATATTGACGGTCCAGGAGCATCAGGAAAGATTAAAAAGAGTTGGCAAGGAAAAAAAAAATCAACAAACAAAAAACTTGTTTTTAATGTATGTGGCTTCATCAGGGCTTTTACTGGAAAATATCCTTATGACTGTATTATATAAAACAATAATTCTATAATATACAAGGTAATGTTTAAACTTGGACTATTCGTGTTTATCAGTACAACATCCCTAGGAAAAAAAATCTCTTATGTGTTTATATGAAATAACTTCATGGCTTTCATAAAACTCAAGGACTCATTTTCTTTAATACAGAGTAAAAACATTCCTAATACAATTCCTTAAAAAATGAAGAACAAAAAAAAAAAGCCCTCTTTTTCCCAAAGCTCAGTATCAGTGCATCCTTATTGCCATTTGATATCACTTCATAATTTGTTACAAATTACTAATTCTCTAAAGCAATCTAAATACCAAAGATATAGTTTTTAAATGTTAAAGAACAAAAAGATCAGATAAAAAAGAACCAATCCACAACTATTTAATTTCCTAAAATTATATAGATAATTTATTAACATCAAGTGGGATGTGAAGGACTGACAAATTATTCTAAATACAGTCATGCATTGCTTAACAACCAAGATGTTCTAAGAAACATGTCATTAGGGGATTTCATTGTCATGCAAACACCATAGAGTGTACGTACACAAACCTAGATGGCACAGCCTACCACACACCTAGGCTGTATGGTATGCATAGCCTGTTGCTCCTAGGCTACAAACCTGTACAACCTGAATACTGTAGGCAATTGTATCACAATAGTTAAATATATGTGTTTCTAAACATATCTAAAACACAGAAGAGGTACAGCAAAAAAATGATATTATAATCTACGGGACCACCTGTATATGTGGTCCATCATTGAACCATCATTATGCGGCATATGACCATATTCTAAATATAATTAATCTTAAAGCATGTGACTGCATTCTAAACATAATCATAAAACATCTGAAAAAAAATAGTAATATAAAAGGTGTTGATGGCTGAAGGAGGTGTAATAAAATTAAGCTTATACAAGGGTGTACATCTCATTCTAACATGCCAACGGACTCACGTCTATTTGATTTAAGCTGAGAATTGATAACTTTAATACAGATTTCAAGAATATAGGAAAGCAAACTCTACAACCATGAAACCATTTGTTTATGTCTGTATGGCCCAAAGGGTCAGAAATAAGGGGATAGTTTATATTTCTTTAGCAGAAATAAAACATAATCCACTATATAGAACTTCGGATTTCAAGGAAAACTTCACATCCAGCAGCTAACAGCTTGTCTCTATTTGCTGTCACTCTAGATCAGAGAAGCCCACACATTTTTTCTTTGCTGCACCCCCTTCAGTTACACTTGAGCTCTCTGACTGAAAAGGTCTGGAACAGATTAAAAGTCGGGCCACAAAATAAAAAGCTTTGGCATACTGTCAAGCCTGTCTGGAATACACATACACAGTGGGCCCAAAAAGGGAAACTAAATGCAGTTAAGAGAATTTTATGAAACTTTTGAGCATAACTAATTGTAAGCCTATGTGTACATATGTGGTGGAGGTAGGGAGGGAGTATTCCCCACCCAAAACAAAAGACCAAGCTGTATGTGTAATCAACAGATCTATTTAAGCTCACAACAAAGTTGTTTTATTTCACCATTTTAACAGAAACTACTTTAAAAAAAAAAAAAGCTTTGTTCTAATTTCTGATCTCTGCAGTTAGTAAAGAGGTAATCATCATCTTCCATAACCTTATGTTAGAGGGGAAAAAAACTACCGCATCATTCTTTAAAATTCTCAAAATGTGGACAAATTGAATTCATTTCATTAAAGATGATTTAAGGAAACATGGCTGTTATTGTTTCAGTCCACACAAATGGCAACATTTATTAAATTCTCTACCTTACTTGGTTTCCTCCTTCAACCACAAGGGCTTATTCAAATACTAAAGAGAATCTGAAGTTGCAAATTATTAACATGCCACATTACTTTTTAACACCCAAACAGGTTTGAAGCTCAAAAGGCCAGCATTTAAACCAAACCGGATAGCTGTCAAAATGACAGTCTCTGCCCTGACCCACCTTTGATTTTATTTGAATAGGAGGTTCAGTCAGTCCATCCATAAAGCTAACCAATCAGTCAGTTCAGGGCAAACCCAAATATTGTTTTTTTTAAGGTATACATAAGACACAGGAGAACTGTTCATAATGTTCCTGACAGGGAAGTTATTTTACCCAACCAGCTCCAGATAGAGTTTTTCTTTTTCTTTTTCCCCCCAGGGTTGTGTTTTGATGGCATTCATAGAGTTAATTCCTTTTTCCCCATAAGAGCCCCGCAGTTGTTGTTAGGTCAACCCCTGTAAAGCTTCAAAGGTTCTGAGTCCCCTCAGTCTGACCTACTCAGTGATCTGCACATTGTTTTCATTTAGCTGCATCTAGTCCAAGAAGAAAGTTTCAAAACCACAATTATCTGCTCCTTTTTAGATCCATTTTCCATGGCTTTGGAAAAATATCTCTGAAACTCAAATGAATAAACTGAAAACAGCAAAAGAAAAAAATTCTACATACATATAAATATATGTAGATAGAGAGATAAAAAGGTACCGAAGAACTAGAATATCCTTATCAAAATGTATACATTTGGGAGGGGAGAGTTCATTTGCGCAAATGGTGATTTATTCTTGCAAATCTGGAGGGGAATATGGTTTGCTTTTTGTTTCCTAAATGAAAAAACAAGAAAAGGACTTTTATTTTAAAGAGAGAAGAAAAGACACAGAGACGGAGACAGAGTAAAAAGAAAGCAGGGGAGGGAAGGGAAATTGCTTTCACTGGACCATTTCTGGGGTGATACCCCCCTCTGCCCAGGATGGGAAACACGACAATACCCAGGTACAGATGGTACTCATCACTCACAGAAGTTAAGCATAAGCAGACACCAGGTCACTGACAAAAGCCGATATTCCAGGTTTTAGATGTTGCATGGACAGCCTGATTATTACTGGAGCTAAAAAGATCATTTTAAATAAGATCACTGTGTCTCCCCCAAAATGTGAAAAGGAAGAGTGATTATGGCTAGTCAGCCACTACGATATTCCCCCACCCTAACCCAAGGAGCCCAGGCTAAAAACTTGATTTAAATATAAATCTCTCAAGTTTTAAATGAGAAGTATAAAAATAATACTAGTAAAAGTTGGGTGGGCAGTCATTTTCTAATATTATAAACCAATGCAATTTTATTTAAATGTGCTTTCCCAAATTCACATACAAAAAATAGTAATTAAAAATATCTAAAAAGGTTTTGAGATGAACCTTTACCAAAACGAGGGTCAAGCCTTGGGTCTAGCCAAGAGGTGGTCTTGTTCTTATGGTTTATATAGTAAATTTCTCCATCCTGAGTCATGGCTTGTTCCCATCCATCAGGAAGAGGACCTATAATACAGAAAAAAAATCATGGTTGGTTTTTATTTGGTGTACCTAAAAAAAGTGGGAGGGGTGCTAATTTAAAAAGAAAACACATCTTGACATAAAGCAACTCATTAAAACAGATTTAAGCCTGTGTTCAGAGAAGAAAGGTAAACCTATATACCTGATTCTTCTCCACTAAAAAGAAACCACCAAATAATAAAATCGATATCTCTAAAGACACAAATTAAAAAAAAAAAGATTTTCAAAAAATCCTTTTGGAAGTCATGACCAAAATAATTATTATTACTGTTAACACAAGACGTAAAATGCTTGCAGCTCAGGGACCACCCACCAATTTAGTTTTGTGACAGTACCTTCCTAGGAACTCGAAGTTCTTTAATAAGGAATACATGCAAGTGTTCTCAGACTATCTGAAGTATCATCATAAACATACTATTTAATATTATATAAAGCACACTTTAGCTAAAACTGCCAAGCTCCATTTATTTCACTCTTCATGTGACTGGCTCACATCAGGAAAACTGTAATATCAAAAACTATAGCCTACTGGGAGGCTGAGGCCGGTGGATTGCTCAAGGTCAGGAGTTCGAGACCAGCCTGAGAGCAAGAGCAAGACCCCGTCTCTACTGAAAAACAGAAAGAAATGATCTGAACAACTAAAAATATATATAGAGAAAAAATTAGCCAGGCATGGTGGCACATGCCTGTAGTCTCAGCTACTTGGGAGGCTGAGGCAGAAGGATCGCTTGAGCCCAGGAGTTTGAGGTTGCTGTGAGCTAGGCTGATGCCAGGGCACTCTAGCCCAGGCAACAGAGTGAGACTCTGTCTCAAAAAAAAAAAAAAAACAAAAAAACAAAAAAACTATAGCCTAAATAAGGCTTATTTTTAAGTAGACCAGAGACTGCTAGGAGGTGGGGATTGAGGTTAGAGGTTTAAGTTTTCTGGAAGCTTGGAAAGGAGCAACAGTGCTAAAGCTTTTGGAAGGCAAATTACTCGGGAAGAAAATGGGGAAAGACACCATTTCAAAGTTGTAGAGTGAGGAAACATCATCTGAGATGGGACTGAAGTTTAGTTAACTAAAAAGATTTTTCTACTTCTATCGGAGTAGGGAAGCAAGATAATTGCTTTTAGGAGGTATAACAGCAATGAAAAGAGAGGCCCAGAATAAATTACTAAAGTATTTAAACATATTTTTTCTTTATCTCCTTGTCTCTCCCAACCCTCCAACTTCCCATTACCACCAGGAGTCAGGAGAGGCAAGGCAAGAGGTATAAACTGAAACAGAGTCTAAGTATACTACCAAAATCTTTCCTTCTGTGGACTAACATGAATTGAGTACTTACCATGTGCCATTGTTCTATGTATATTATGGACATTAACTCATTTAATCCTTACAACAACAAATGACATAAGCAGTAGTACTATTTATTCCAATGAGGAAATCAAGGCACAAAATGGTTAAGAGTCTGGTACAAGATCACAAAGCTGGTTGGTATCAGGGATGATACTCAAACCCAGGCAGCCTGATTCCTGACCGATGATCGCTATTCATGGCTATACTTCTTTTCATTCATCTCCCAAATTCAAGACTATCCTGTGCAAAAATGGAGCAAGTTCCTTCTTTCTATATTGGCGGTCCAAGCCAGCCTCATGGGCAATGCTGAATAAGTAACTTTGGTTAAACTGACCACTCACAAAAGGCCTATGGGACCGAAAAAACCCTAATTTTAGGCCAGTTTCATTGGTATTAGGAACAGATCGATTTGCTACTGTATTGTCAAAAGTCTGCTTTAATGGGGCAAAATCCTGGTAGGAAATGCAGATGTGTGAATTGGAGTAGTCTGTATGTCTAGAGTCCATAGGGGAAGTCCCCCCCACTTCTCCCCCACCCCCTTCCTGGATGTGGAGCGCTACACAATGCTAACCAAGTTTAGGGTTAGAATTTGCTATAGGCATCCTAAGTTTACTAAAAGGTGAATGGGAAGCAAAACTGTTTAACACATATAAACACACGCACAACACATATAAAGCGTTTCTCACTCTCCTTCACTGTCACTTTGGGCTCTATTTCTCCTCCAGGAAGACAGAACTCTAAAACTGAAAATTAATGGTTTGCTACTAAAGATGGCTTAATTATAAAATGCTTTTGAAAATCAAGTAACTATGTTTAAAATTTAAGTTCGTAAAATATCACATGACTACATGATGGTGATGAGCAAGTCAACAGTAGTCACTGAGTGCCTTTGGGAGCCTCAACTCGACTACCCTAAGAGACCTCTTTACAGCCGTCAAATCTACTTGACTGTATGGATTTTTTTAAAGATGGGGATCTTCCTCTGTCACCCAGGCTGGAGGACAGTGGTGTGATTGTAGCTCACTGCAGCCTTGAAATCCTGGCTTCAACCGATCTTCCCACCTTAGCCTCCCAAGTATTAATAGCTGGGATTATAGGTGCAAGCCACCATGCTGGCTCCTATCGTTTGTTAATGGCATCACTTTCCACTTCAGTTGAGTTAGAAACACAGGAGCTAGCTTGGATACAAACCAACCTTTTCTACCTGTTGCACTCATTCCATACTGTAGATTCCATTTACTTTCTGATTGGTTTGCTCCAGTCCACCTCTAAGAACTCAGCTATCAATACTTACCAGCTCTTTTTCTTAAGTGCTATAGAGCTTCCTTCCTCAGTGACTAACTTCTCATCTCTCCTCACTCCAGTGTCTTCTATCAAACAGCCACCATGGTTTTCTTCTTAAAATACTTTCTAATCAACTTCTATGTCACTGATTTGCCCTACTAAAAAACATTTCTATTGCTTTCTACCGTCAAGAGGAAAATGCCCAAATCCTTTACCAGTTGGACTCACTTAAGTCTTCAGAATCCCAATTTTCCCACCAGCTTTTCACAAAATCATACCATCTTCTTGTACATGCTGTTCCCATTGTCAGACATCTTGCACCCCCAAAAAACTCTTATTCATCCTGTAAGAGACAGCTCAGATGTCACCTCTTCAATTCAATCTTTCCAGATTACCTCAGACAAAAATTAGTTTCTTCTTCTATTCTCTATTAACATTTAACATAGAACCGTAATTACTTGTTTACATGTTTGTTCTGGCAATGACTAGGTCACTCATCTTTACAAATCTGTAGGCTAATTCCTGAGTAGTTGCTTAATAAATGTTTAATGGAAGAATGAATGTCCAGCCTTTTAAGTAATACTTTGAACTTTCTATAAATAAGATTAAAATCATGTAGTATATATATTATTTTCAATTAACATGTTTCTAAACAGAATGAAAATGACAGATGTTATTAGTCTAGTGTCTTTCACCCTTAAACTTTTGTTTGAGCTAATTTTTACAGTTTGTTTAAATAAAAAAAAAAAAATAAACCCTTTAAACATTGCAGAAATGCATAACGGAAAGCAAAAGTTCCCTGAAATCCACTCCCTAGCTGGAAAACAGAACAATTTCCATTTTTGTGCCATGCTTTTGGAATTTTTTCCTGTGCACAATCTGTAACACATGCATAAACATTGGTGTGTGCTCTACCTGTACCATTTCTGCTTTATTCACTTAATATACTATGAGCATCTTTTCTTGACACAACACATTCTTTTTTAATGGCTCATAGCTCCTACTGTACCGATATCCTAAAATTCATTTATCCCCTTCTCCAGCGTTGGATATCAAAGCTGTCCCTAATTTTTTTTCTGTTATAAACAGCAGTGCAACACACACCCATGGGGCAGTTATGGCAGTAGCTCCTCCACCATTAGTTCCATTACCACCATCACATCACAATGACACTGATACATTTAAACTCGCACAGTGGCTCCATTCACTGGGTACTATTCTCATCCACATTATGCAGATGTGGATTATACACATTATACAGTGTCACAGATGAACAGTGACGCTCAAAGAGGTTTAGTAACAAGGTAGACAGTTAAGTTTTGAGCCAGGACTTGAACCCAGGTAGTCTGATTTTAGAGCTTCTGCTTTCCTTTTAACCCATACAATATGCTGCTTCCTAAAGATATAAATACATCCTTCCAAAACTTACGCTGGTGTGTCCACAGATTAAATTCTCAAAGTGGAATAGTGACTTTATGTTTTATACCCAAGTCTTAATCATTAAGTATTAATTTCACTAAAAAAAAATTTCAAAAATTAAATTCAGGAAACTTTTCACCAATACGGTTCTATAATGTAAACAATCAGCAACAAACCTCTAAACACACAAATTTCAGATAGGAATATATAAAGGAGAAATGAGCTTAGTACAAATCAGTAGTGAAGTGACTATTGCTTATTTTCTCATCATATTCCCAATTAGAGAATTAAATGTGTATATAAAATAATTATACAAATAACTTTGTGAGCACTCAAATTTATACCAAAATATACATGCGAAACAGAAAAGAACACTTTATATTTATTTATGTCTTTCATTTAACACTCTCTGGGTAAAAATATAATGTTATGTGGAGAGATGGCCCCAAATAGGATGGATGCTTTCTTTATATTGAAAGAAAGTAGATCAAAGGCAAGGACTAGATTAGGAAAGATAATCTTTAAATAGCTTTGCTACAGCAAAGTAAACAATCAACAAAGTGAAAAGACAACCTAAAGAATGCGAGAAAATATTTGCGGACTACTCATCCAATAAACTACTCAATTAATATATAAGATACACAAGGAACTGAAATATCTCAACAGCAAAAAAAAAAAAAAAAATAAATGGACAAATGATCCAAAGAGACATTTCTCAAAAGATGACATACAAATGGCCAATAAATATATGAAAAAATGCTCAACGTCATTAGTCATCAGAAAATGCAAATCAAAATCACAATGAGGTATCATCTCACCCCAGTTAGGATGGCTATTACCAAACAGACAAAAACAAATGCTGGGGAGGATATGAAGAAAAGGGAACTCTTATACACTGTTGGTGGGAATATAAATTATTAGTAGTACAATCACATGGAGAAAAGCATGGAGAGGTCCCTCAAAAAACTACAACACAACTTCCATATGATCCAGCAATGCCACTACGGGGAATTTATCCAAAGGAAAGAGAATAATTTTATTGGAGAGCCATCTGCACCCTGTTTACTGCAGCACTGTTCACAATAGCCAAGATATGGAAATCATAGGTATCCAACAACAGGTGAATGGATAAAGAAAATGTAGTATATATATGCCATGGAATACTATTCAGTCATTAAAAAAAATGAAATCCTATCATTTGTGGCAATGGATCTGGAGGACATGATGTTGAGTGAAACAAGCCAGGAACAGAAAGTTAAACACTGCATGTTGTAACTTCTATGTGGAGGCTAAAAAAAATTGATCTCATAGAAGGAAGAAATAGAACCAAGGATACTAGAGGTTGAAAAGGGAAGGACAGGGAGAGATTTGTTAAAGGATACAAAATTACAGCCAGACAGGAGGAATAAAACTCCAGTGTTCTATACCACTTTAGGATGACTACAGTTAACAATAATACATAGTTTCAAATAGCTAGAAGGAGGATACTGACTGTCCCCAACACAAAGAAATGATAAATGTTTGAGATGATGGATATGCTAATTACCCTGATCTGATCACCACACATTATATGTACTGAAACATGACTATGTACTCCATGAATATGTAAAATTACTATTTGTCAATTAAAAAATCTAAAAATAAATAAATAGCTTTGCATCACATTGAATCTTTGGTAGTAAAATTAAGATGGAGAAAACTGAAAAGAAACAAACCTTCAAGATTTAATGGAACAATATAGATCTAGGTTTTATTCACACACAAAAAATTTTTAGTCAAATGTTCCTTAGAAGAAATTCAGTGACTTGATTCTTAATACAGGATTCTAAGTCATCCTGTTAGACTAAGCTACCTGTTGAATAGCCATGAAAAGGAAAGAAAGTATGACTGATAATGTTTTCTGAATCAAGTTACACAGGCCCCTGAAAATCTGATTTAAACAACTGTTTGGACTAGAGTTAGAATGGAGAGTCCAAAGAGGGAAATCCGAAGTTCCCACAAAAATAAATTTTTAAGAAGACATCACAGGGAGAAATCAAAATAATCTTAAAATGCCTTTAAATTCACTTTATATTCTGATTTTAGTGTGTCATAAATATTAAGTTTTTCAATATGGAGTTTATAAAATGAAGTATATTTTATTGGCAATATTTTATTTACTTAAGATGATCAAAAACAGTGCCCTCAAACTTTAGAATGCATTAGAATCACCTGGAGAGTTTGTTACAAGCACATGTTGCTGAGCCCTAACCCTATACTTTCTGATTCAGTAGGTCAGGGGTTGGGCCTGAAAATTCCCAGATGATGCTGATGCTGCTGGTCTAAGGAACACACTTTGAGAACCACCGATTTAAAATAACCATATAGAATTCTTTAGCTGGTAAAGCAATGTCTCTTGAATTTATCTAACTTACTCACAACTACATCTATTCACTGTTAGGCACTTCAGAGATCAATCTATCAACATCTGGGTACGGTTCACTGCCACATCTGCTAGGATGAGGCAAATGGCTCCCATTTATCAGGATAAAGCAGTCACAAGATAGGCGGCACTTTTTCTTAAAAACAAACAAACAAAAAAAAAACTTAAATGGCCCCCAAGCTATTATTATGAAGAAACAGACCAAAATTCATTTCACAATTGTCCCCCAATGATCAGATGGAAATGAGGAATAGGTGTTGGGAAGTAAACTGAGAACTCTTCACTTTCTCAATGCAAATAAAGAACAGCACTTTCTCTGTGCTGCCAGAATATTTTCTTTATACCTGTATCACAGCATTTATCATTTTTTTTTTTTTTTTGAGACAGAGTCTCATTGTGTCACCTAGGGCTAGAGTGCTGTGGTATCAGCCTAGCTCACAGCAACCTCAAACTCCTGGGCTCAAGTGATCCTCCTGCCTCAGCCTCCCGAGTAGCCGGGACTACAGGCATTCGCCACCGTGCCCGGCAAATTTTTTTTTTTTCTATTTTTGATTGTTTGGCTAATTTCTTTCTATTTTTAGTAGAGACGGGGTCTCGCTCTTGCTCAGGCTGGTCTCAAATTCCTGAGCTCAAGCAATCCTCCTCCGGCTTTGGCCTCCCAGAGTGCCAGGATTACAGACATGAGCCACTGTGCCCAGCCTATCATACAGTATTATTTTCATTACATGTGTTTTCTTCCAGGCTAGACTGGAAGGCTAGTGTGTGTGTGGACAGGGCAGAATAAGCAAGGAATGAGGTACAGTGGTTCACTTAAGTTTTTATGATCAAGAATCTACTAGAAAACTTTTCATTTCAACTAGTAAAGAGATGAATGGGTAACATTTAACAGAGATTACCATTACTAAATAGTAATTTCAATTCCCTGGAATTTATGGTCAGAATGGACAATAAACGTGTGTATCCCAATTCACTTTTACATACTCTAAAGCTAGGACCTTAGACATGGAAAAGACGTGGGAGTTTTTCAAGGCTGGGTTATCATGCCTGACCACCACACCAACGCCTGTCGGGGAAGAAGAGAAGATAAAAAATAGGCCCTGTATCAAGAAGAGAGAGAGAAAAAAGGCCAGCATTTCAATGAGATGCAACAAGGTGGAGAAATCTGAATTAGGATGAGTAAAAGAAAGTGGTAGGATACAATTAAAATAATTCATAATTTAGAATTACTTATCCTTGGGGAAAATAAGTTTTTATGTAGGATTTACTACTTCTACTGCTTGATCGATAACTTATCTACGATAGCAAATATTAACTTCCTGCAATATTTTTAAAATAAATAAAATACCCTATGTCATAATACTGAAGATGACTCAACATCAACTTCCTGCTCTTGCCTAAGGACCCTCTTGCATTAGCAATGACTAACTAAAAACCATTTGCAATGTCTACTCAAACAAGAAAATCTTGACTAACTGAGGTCAACCTCTTCCTCTCACCTGCCCCACAATTCAGGAATGAAGAAGTCACCCAGGACACTGAAAGTTTACTAAACACACCCTGAGTGGTTCAAAGTACAGGAATATCAAGTAGTAGTTTCCTTAATACATAAGAGGAGTAGCTGGAAAAGTAGATTCAGTGATTTTTTTTAAAGGAACCTAATTCTAAAATTCTGACCAATTTTGGTATTGAAATTCTGGTCTCATGTATTTATGATGAGTCACAAAACTGTTCTTACTATATGCAAGGCACTGTTCTAAGTTCTTTGTAAACAAATATTAACTCATTTAATAACCTCGTGACGTAGGTTCTATTATTATCCCCACTTTACAGATGAGGAAACTAAGGCAAAGAAAAGTTAACTTGGCTAAGATCACCCAGACGAAGTTAATAAGTAGCAGAGCTGAGATTCAAACCCTGACAGTTTAGCTCTCCAGAACTCATGCTCTTGACTACACAAACGGTAATAACAAGTTGTTTTGTTTTTAAAAATATTTTCCTGAGACTTTCATGAAATTCCATGGCTTCAGTCATATACATGTAGATGGACTCTCGTATCTTTTATGCCTCTCACAGGGTCACTAGTCCTTCTCCTCTACAAACTGGACATTGACACTTCACAAAATGTGTCCCCATATTTTGAGTGGGTTTTATTTTGAAACATCATTTGCATTTATCTCTTAAATAAAACTTTAAAGTAAAAACTTTCACATTTCCGTGACTAAATTTTAGCAAGTAGTCTCCAAACTGGTATTATTCAACTCCAACATTAAACTCTGTATGTACCACAAGATCATCTTGCCTTACCTCCTCTGAGGAAGTAAGTACCTCTCAGATTCAGGGCTTCCTAATTTTCACAGGACAAATTCTCAAATTTTTAGTGGGTTATCCTCTACAGTCCAGCATTACATAGCACTACATAGGTACAGAAAGCATCCAACACGTCGGGCTCTGCCTATTCCTCCATGATCGTTTCACACTACTCATTCAATCTTCTTTCAGTCCCCCAAACTTCTCTTCCTCTCCCTGCTCCAGAACCTTCAAAAGTGCAGTTGCTCCCTGCAGGAACTTTTTTCTCCATCCTCTTTTCTTAGCTAACTCTTACTCATCCCTTCCACTTTGAATACCACTTCCTCCTGATGCTTTGCCTACATATCGTTTCCTCTCATACTGCATCACGTGCTTTCTCTTTAGTAAGATGCTTCCATCACTTTATTAATTTAGTAATTATAACTTAGTAATTCAGTCCTCCCAGTTGCACGGCTTGTTCACTCTTGTCTTTCTAGTACCTAGCAGTGTCATGCACTTTCCACCTCCACTTACATTCTCAATGTGCCCACCCCTCAGAGCCTGCCTCCTCCTAGCCTCCATTGCTTTCAATCCGTGAAATTCTACTCTACTCTTTTTGTGAAGCTTTTCTGGATTCTGTTCCACTCTTCCCCACCTGTAAGTTGAAACTGCACTTGTTTTGATTTCTTGAGTACTTGTGATACATTGTCTTGTGTTCGCCCTTTTACATTTAGTTTAACTATAGGCTATATGGGTACTACGGGAAGAACTTATCATTCTGCCCTAGAATACAGAAAAAAAATTCTTTTTTTTAATGAGTAGATTTACACGATTTTGCAAGGTTGCTCAGGACAAAGATGGTAACATTTATTAGAAACTACGCCAGGTTAGTTTGTGTTATTTTGGTCTGCAACCTGTACAGACTTTTGACTTTCCAAATATACAGAAATAAATATATTCAAAGGAGTCTGTTTACAGAAGTCTGCCATAAAATATAAATATCTGAAATTCATATGCTTAACTATGTAAGCCCTAAATAATCTTTAATAAAGTTCCACCCACACTACTAAAATTTTTAGGTAGACACAATGGAAAAAGTCATCATATGTAAATTTGAGGAACTTTTAAATACAGTCATGTGCCACATAATGTTGTTTTAGTCAAAAATGGACTGCATATACAATGGTGGTTCCATAAACTTATACTAGAGCTGAAAAATTCCTACTGCCTAGTGACATTGTAGCTGTCATTAACATTGTGGTACAATGCATTGTCTTTTCCATGTTTAGATATACAAATACTTACCATTATGCTACGATTACCTACAGTATTCAGTATAGGCACTGTACAGGTTTGTGGCCTAGGAGCAATGGGCTATACCATGTAACTTAGGTGTGTAGTAGGCTATACCATTTCCAGGTTTGTATAAATACACTCTATGATGTTTATGTCTGCACAATGACGAAATCACCTAACGACCCATTTCTCAGAACACATCCTGGTTGTTAAGTGGTGCATGACTGTATTACAAATTTTTTTGTGGCCTTATTAAGCCAAACATGGGATAACAAATGCATTTATTGAAGAAAAAGTAGTTTATAAAACAAGTTTTGGATAAAAAAACAAAGTATTTTTCTTCTGGTTTCCCAAGTAATTGTTTTATTCCCAGGGGGGAACCTGTGGCCTTCTAGGTCCTTAAGTGCAGTCTTTTGACTGAATCCAAATTTTACAGAACAAATTCTTTTATTAAAAGGGGTGCAGCAGAGAAAGAGCTTTTCTTGCCTGCTCTGATGCTTAAAAGAGAACCATCTTAAAATCAGAAGGCTGCAGGTTCCCCATCCCTGATTGAAAATCGGCTTCAAGAAAACAAATGCAAGAGTGGTGGCCAGCCCATCTGCCTGCCCTTTAGTTCAGGTGTTCCCATGTATTATAGGTAGCTAGAAGATTCTACCACCAAACTACTAGAACATGCTGATGAGTCCAAATCCCTTCTAAAGCACAATGGACAGTGTGACTGCTTATGACAAAACTCTAGACCATACATCTGGAAGCCTCAGGTTGGAATCCTGGCACTACTACTTAACCTGCACTCTACTCATTAGTATACTGTGTGTCCCAATCACTGTGCTCAGGTCTCCTTTATAGCAGATGCCTCACTGTATGTACCCTAACCATTTGTCTGCACCCTTCTTTTCTCAGCAGGCTCAACAAAAGTCTCAACTTCAAGAGGTTAGAGTCTTTGTTTCTCCGGGGCTTAGTACTGCCAGCAAACATAAAAGTTTGAGCTGAAATGATTGAGAACTTATCTGTGTAAAGAATGATTTGTCTTGGTCAAGTTAAAATCTCTCATATCCTTAGTTTGTGCTTTTATAAATCATAGATTTAAAGAAGTAGATAACATTTTTGCAGAGTTTTTACATTAAATAAATGTCATGCAATGATGGAGTCATTCACTTGTATTAGACACTCAGTAAAAGTTCATTCCAGCCTAAAATAGAAAAATAATAATAGAAACAATATAAAAAAAATCTCTAATGTTATTTCTATGGCTTTACACTTAAACCATTCAAAAGTCTTCTATCTATACAGTCATGGACCAACAGTATCAGCATCATCTGGAAACTTATTAGAAATGCAGAATCTCAGGTCCCATCATTCCTACTGAATCAGAATTACATTTGAACAAATACCTAGGTGATTCCTCTACACATTACAAATTGAGATGCACTACTCTAGAATATAGGAGACTGATATGTTCACTTGTTTGACTAAATCTTTTATAGAACTACCACTAACTCAAACTTTACATAGCAAACATACCATTCACCAGGTTACTTGGTTAAAAGAAAATCTATGATACATTATAAATAAAATTAAATATGATTTTAGTCTCATATTCAACTCTAGAAGACATCATAAGTTAGACACCAACTATAAAGGATTTAGATTCAGACAGATGGGTTCAAACCTTGGATCCAATATTTAATTAGTCTTCTAACCTTGGGCAAATTCCTTAACTGGCTTGATGCTCACTTTCCTTATCTATAAAATCGAGGTGAATATTCAATGGATTGTTGAGAGGTTTAAAGAAGAAAGTGCTTGACACAGGTCATGGCTCATAGGAGGTGCTTAAAAGTCAATTTCCTCCTCTTTCCTGGAATAGTTCTATGATTTTTGTCCAATAATACATTTAACTTTATTAAAATTCATGTATAATATATATAAATGGACAGGTTTAAATATAAGAAAATGAGAGACTGGGTCTCAAAGATCAATGACCAGATAACAAAAATAGGGAAAACCACAGGGGAAGACCCCTACAGAAAAGTCATGTTTTTGATGGTGTCCTAAAGTTTTCAGGATAAGACTCAAACTTCTCAGCTAGCTCATCACACAAAGGCATTCTGAGGATGTCTTCAGCCTCATACCCCCACCATTCTGCCACTAGTTATATGGTGCTAGGGATTTTAAGCCTCAGCAACTGCTCAAACACTGCCAGCTACTTCTACCTTCCCTTCCTTTTTCTTCATCAAACTTAACTCCAACTCATCCACTAAAACTCAGGTCCTGAACACAACCACACCACCATCCCCACTTTGGTCATCCTCTCCCCTGGTTTATTACAACTGCCCCCTAACTAAGCTCCTATTTTTATTTATTTATTTATTTATTTTTTAGAGATGGAGTCCCGCTCTGTTGCCCAGGCTGGAGTGTAGTGGTGCAATTATTGCTCACTGCAGTCTTGAACTCCTGGACTCAAGCAATTCTCCCATCTCAGCCTCCCGAGTAGCTGGGAGTACAGGCATGAGCCCCTGCACGTGGCCCTAAAACCTCGCTACTAAAACCTCGCTACTTTTAAAAAACTTACTCAGATCATGTCACTCCTCTATTCAAAACCTACAAGAACCTATGCAATGTGGTCTCCACGGTGCCTTTCACTGACTCTGCTTTAGCTGCAGTGACCCCCTTGCTTTTCCCCAAACATGCCTTAGGGCCTCTGAACTGACTATTGTGTTATGTATGGAACATTCCTCCCCTTTACCCCTTATATTCACACGGCCCTCACCATCAGTTCATTCACATTTCTGTAAAAAAGACATCAATTACAGAGGCCTCCACTGGAAAGGCTATCAAAAACATCATCTCCCTCCATCCCCAGCCAATCACTCTGACCCATAACTGGCTTTTCTTCCTTCCACTTTTAGCTATTTGACACATTGTCTATTTGTTTATATTCTTTATTCTCATGAGTTAGAATAGTGCCTGGCACACAGTAAGTATTCCATATTGTTTGGGGGAAACAATGAACCTCTGCCTCCTTAAATAAGTCTTTACCATTCTCCCTCCCCACTACTAACTCATGTGTTCCTCCCTCTCTACAGTCTCAGAACTCAGTACACAACACCTGCCAGAACATTTGTTATGATTATATAGAGTTTGTTGTAACTCTGCCGTCCCAGTGGTCATCACAGTGCCTAGCACAAAGTAGTGCATTTGATATTTGTTGAATGAATGATTCAGGAAGGGAAAAATACAACTGTCTTAATGTAAAACTATGAGACACTTAAAAAATCATTTTCCTATTTGTCAGGTTACAGCAGTATGAACTTCCTGGAATAAAAGGCCAAGTATAAGCTCAGAGAACCTTCCACTTATGCAACTCTTCAGACTTTCTTAAGTGCAACTTCAGTCTTTTAGATTTTAACTTAATGAAAGGGCTTAGAATTTAAGTAAGTTTATAAATGATCAATTTTCTGTAAAGTTTTATTGAAGCAAAAACAAATAGCTCATTTAGACTTCAGGGTGCTCAAATTAAGCAACCACCTTTCATATCAGAATTTTAACCTAAAGCAAGTTTTACTACCTCCTTACGTTACTAACATCAAAAGAAAATCTTATTCTGGAAAACTGTGACTATTGTTGCAGGACTTAGTTCATTTCACTTATGCTGCCTATATATGGTAGTCTATGGATATAATTTTAAAAGAATTAGCATCTTAATGTTTCACACAAATATTCCTCCAATGAGTCATAAAATTATTGCAGGAATAGAGTAACTAGGAGGATTTAGAAATCACTGGGAAAGACAAAAATATTCTAACACTTATCAAGAGAAGAAATAAAACAGGCATTTGATTTGGTTCTTAAATATAAATAATTTAATCTTTCTCATTTTCTCTTCTCTACTGCTGGGCAAAGTTTCCAAAAATCTACAAATAATCACTGAAGAAAAGCTGAACACAGACACTATCATTTGTATGCCCCACTATCTAGTAAATCACTTTACTAAGAAAGCTGTTGGTAATAAATCTCATGCAGCTAAACATCTTTCTTTATATCCTCTTACTCTTCTAAATTAGTTTCTTGGTTAAAATAACAAGTTTATGTCCTTTTCTTCTTTATTAGGTTCGGTATTTACACTAAAATCTTAGTAACTTTCAGAATGCAAATGAACTTTACTTCCCCAAACGATTACTCCAGAGACTTCTAATAGATTTTTTTTTTTTTTTTTTTGAGACAGAGTTTCACTCTGTTGCTTGGGGCGAGTGCCGTGGCGTCAGCCTAGCTCACAGCAACCTCAAACTCCTGGGCTCGAGCAATCCTACTATCTCAACCTCCCGAGTAGCTGGGATTACAGGCATGCGCCACCATGCCCGGCTAATTTTTTTTTTTTCTATATATATTTTTAGCTGTCCAATTAATTTCTTTCTATTTTTGGTAGAGACGGGGTCTCGCTCTTGCTCAGGCTGGTCTCGAACTCCTGAGCTCAGGACAATCCGCCCGCCTCGGCCTCCCAGAGTGCTAGGATTACAGGCGTGAGCCACTGCGCCCGGCCAGATTTTTAAAAAATATTTGTTATTTTTGCTCTAAGATCAGGTCAAGAGAACGCAACAACCTTGAATCTGTATATATTTCCCCTTCATTCAGAAGAGAATCTCTAAAATAAAGCAAAAAATACAGGAAAGAATTACCTTATCTGAATTAATCAAGCACACAACTAAGTACATGAACACAGTACTCCCCAAAACATTTGAGATTTAGATAATTATTTTGGATTTCATGATTCTCAAATTGAAATTATCTTTCTAAAAATGCAGCACTATAAAAATACTCATTTGAAGCTACTGAAAAACAAAATAACTCTATATACTCACCTCTCAACATAATTAATTTGGGTTTCTTTAAAGAAGGAAGAAATGAATTTTTTTTAACAATTATGACTAGAATCAGGTAACATCAAGAGTGATTCTCGGCCGGGCGTGGTGGCTCACGCCTGTAATCCTAGCACTCTGGGAGGCCGAGGCGGGCAGATCCTTTGAGCTCAGGAGTTCTGAGACCAGCCTGAACAAGAGCAAGACCCCGTCTCTACTAAAAATAGAAAGTAATTATCTGGACAACTAAAAATATATATATAAAAAAATTAGCTGGGCATGGTGGCGCATGCCTGTAGTCCAAGCTACTCAGGAGGCTGAGATAGTAGGATTGCTCGAGCCCAGGAGTTTGAGGTTGTTGTGAGCAAGGCTGATGCCATGGCACTCTAGCCCGGGCAACAGAGCCAGACTCTGTCTCAAAAAAAAAAAAAAAAAAAAAAAAAGAGTGATTCTCATGGAGGAGTGACAGGCTCTCACCATCAGAGCAATATAGAAACCACTAGCTGCCCTGACATGAGTGGCATACTTCACTTTAAAGCAAAGTCAAGAGCCATGATTTAAAAGTGCCATCCTTGGGTTTAACAAAGACTTCAGAAGAATTCCCACATTGGAGTAGATACAATAATTGCAAGCTAATGTCATCTGCAGTCTGATTAGATGTTATCATTGAAATGCCTTTTTCTATTTCACAAAGAAATTTTTTTAATCTTCACATTCTCTACATGTTGCTTACCTGCATCTTTTATTAAAATGAAATGGATTGATCTACACTTTTAAATAAGACAAACGTAGCTGTTTCTACATTACCAACCATTTTTCAGGAACTTAATCATCAAATAAATCAAGCCACCATTTACATAAAATAAACCAAGCTTCTTAAGGGTTGATTATAGTGATTCTGGATTATCATGCTTTTACTATTTTCCCTATTCCCATAGTCATCTTTTCTTAATTTAATTTCTAGATGGGAAAAAAGAAAATAGCGATTTTGTTTAGACTTGGTCTTAGGCAAAAGGCTGAAAAGTGACAGCAATTTTGTTTCAAAATGAAACTTAACAAAAATTTTGTTTAAAAAACTTTTAAAAAGATATTTGGGATAGGAGATTGAGAATAACTAATAAAATACACTGTCTCTTTCTCTTTATTGCTCTGACTTTGGGCTTTATTTGTTACAGTTTCATTCCTATTTGATTTCACTTTAGTATAGTCTTTTTCCATGTATCATGATTTCAGACTGACAATTTCCATCTTATAATAACCAAGAACTTTCAGAAGAATCAGGAAAATTCACTTATGTAAAAGAAGAAAATCGTATTCATATTTAACACTTTACCACCTATACCAAATAGAAACTCTAAGTGAATCTAAAAGTCAGAAGATAACCCAGTACTTGGATAAAAGTCACCTATATTTGATGATAGAAAGCTTGCAGAGGATACACATAGCTCTAAAGACAGTGTGGTAACACGAAGTAACAGTGGCTACTACCTATTAGAAACTGATTAAGTTGTGATCTTAAAGTATTAATATCAGATCACATTTACTTATATATGCAAAATACCATATCAAGCACTGTATATTGTTGTTTATAAATTGTAACTATGTGTCAATCTCATATATGGATTGTGTCATTTAATCCTCACAACAGCCCTATGAGTTCGGTGTTATACTATCATTGTTATCTCATTTTCCAAGTGAATAAACTGAGGCACAGGTAGTACAGTAAGTTGTCCAAGATCTCACAGGCAATTAAGTGACAGCTGGGATTCAAACCAGGTTCACCTGACTCCAAGAGCCCTTGGTCTTAACCCTTATTCTAAATTATCTTAGTTTCGAAGGTGAAAAGCAGAATTTCAAAGTTTATGAACTGCAACACATAAAGTAGTAATTATCAACACCTAAAACCTGTTGGCTCTGCAACTTCCCACACATCCTTGCTTTGTGCTTTTTAAAGTTAAAAATCTTATACCAATGTTTTAACTGTCATTTTTACATTTCACATCTATTCTCTAGGTTTGTCATTTTTCTTGGTGACAATCTCTCTTTCCCACTT
Organism: Indri indri; assembly: GCA_004363605.1. NCBI lineage: Eukaryota > Metazoa > Chordata > Mammalia > Primates > Indriidae > Indri > Indri indri. The sequence goes on from RJWJ010007368.1 coordinate 41,555, forward strand.
GGTCTTCTGGGACTACACAAAGCAGGGGTAATACAACAGGAAAACATTATGGCAGCTCTATACTACTCACTTTGCTTGCTTCTGAAGAACATTTTTCCCCCACTCCAATAAAGGTTCTTAACACATTCCTCTAACATGCATCACCTTTCACAACCGACATTGCATTTTCTCCACCCATCTTGAGGTATTTCCTAGGAATTCCATGCAATTTTTCATAATAGAGAAATATGAAAGTGCTAATATCTGAAAGTGCTACATTGGCAGATTTGAGAATTAGTCAAATAAATGTCAATAAAGCAAAAAAAAAAAAAAAAAAAAAAAGAATCCTTTAACCGCGGTCCCCAACCTTTGGGCCAAGGACCTGTACCACAGATGGCCTGTTAGGGACCAGGCCACACAGCAGGAGGTGAAAGGCAGGCAAGCTAGCAAAGCTTCATCTGTATTTATAGCCATTCCCCATTCCTCCGGTCACTGCGTAAGCTCTGCCTCCTCTCAGATCAGAGGCTACCTTAGATTCTCACAGGATATGCGAACCCTACCCTACTATAAACTGCGCACGCATGCAAGAGACCTAGGTTGCACGCTCCTTATGAGAATCTAATGCCTGATGATTTGAGGTGGAGCAGAGGCAGCGATGCTAGTACTGGGGAGCAGCTACAAATACAGATTATTATTAGCAGAGAGGTTTGACTGCATAATAAATGCAATGTGCCTGAATCATTCCGAAACCATCCCCATTCATCCCTGTCCGTCAGTGGAAAAACTGTCTTCAATGAAACTGGTCCCTGGTGCCAAAAAGGTTGGGGACTGTTGCTCTAAAATATACGTGGAATAAGACATTTTGGCTTTAGACTGATATCAAATACACATTTTTCAAAGCAGATAAGTGGGTTATTCATTTTGCTTAATATAAATCAAGGTTTATGTTTTTTTTATTTTTTATTATTTTTTTTTAAAAATCATTTAATTTCTTTTTCTCTTTTTCTTTTTCTTTAGGCCTTGGCTCCTGAGGCAAAGGTTTATGATTTTTAAATGATCCTAAACAGTTACCAACCCTTTGACCATACAGTGATTACTGGATCATTATAGAGTACACTTTCTTGACTTTACTATTAAGTTTCAGCAATCTTATGGATCACTGTTAACAAGCTACTACTAAAAAATTTAATGTATTATCACATAAACAGAGCCAGTTAAAGGAGAAACATCACTTTTCTCTCCCCAAGTCCTTAGTCTCTAATGTCAAACACAAAAATGACTAAATGTTTTCCTTATATGTAAAGAACTATTTTATATGGATCCCAAGCATGCATCGAAAGGCAATTAATGTAGTATAAGCATCATTACTCACTTATAATAAAACCTTTAAAGGGCAATCACCTCAAATAATTTAATAGATTAGGGCTTATATATACATACATATGTACATACACTATATATTTTAATATAGGAATAAGTAAAATAAAACTATTATCTTACTGAATTATTCACATTTCCTTTTTTCTTTTCCTCACATTTCAAATGCCTTTCACAAAGTTCACTGTCATTTATCTGCCAATTAAATGGCACGGTTAAAGAATATAAATTAATCTTATTCATGGGACGTATTGTCTTGCCTTTAGAATGTTTTCCAGGTGCACCTTGGTTTTAGGTGATTTTTCTCAATTACAGATATTTGGAAATTTGCCCAATTACAAACCACAGATCTCTAGTCTAGTAACGAAATCCATCATTTCAACCTCATATTTTGAAAAAGAACTTGTAAAAACAAAACTAAACTCTGATCATTTTTGCTAAACCGAATTAGACTCAATAAATAGAATTTCATAAAATCTTAGAATTGAAAATCATAAAAGATCATTCACTCCAGTCAACCATTAAAAATGATGCAGAAAACAGGTTTGAGGAGTCTAACAAAAATGACAGTATTTTAAGGGAAGTAGTCTCTTTAGAAAGAAGTCAAAGCAGAACAGAAGTTAGACTCAAATTTTGAATGAGAATTTTTTTAAAAAGAGTAAAACTAGAGAGTTCTTGTTAAATTAATGAATAATAAAAATGTAAATCTAATTGCATTTAGCTTAATTAACACAGTAAAGTGCTTCAAAAAAGCTGTGTAGCTTTCTTTTACCTGAAGGCTGTCTGCCTTAGGAGATTCAGAAGGCATTGCCTTTAGGGTGAAGATATTTGTAGGGCAGCCTGCTCAATTGGAAGCCATTTCCTGCTTTGTTCCAGTGAATGCCCTCAAAATGTACTTAGATGCTCTCAAAATTCTTGTTCACTGTCTCTAGGCTTGAAAAATTCCTTAAAAGATCTTTTATTCCAAGCAGAGAGGTGCATCACTTTAGCTGTTTTTCTCAAAGAGATAAAGTCACTTCCACATTCTGTGCAATCTCTGAGAGTAAGATCATTTTCTCTTAAAGCTATTTAGGAAATTATTGGATACCGCACGGAAGAGTACACAGCCACCAAACACCATGGCTGTTTTCCTGATGGAGAAAGAGAAGCCCCTATATTGAAACCTTATTAACATGACATTATGGCTATAGTTCTATGTGAACATGAGGTATATCAAAGATTACAGTTCCCATGACATTCATTCTAAAGCATGTCAAAACATGTAGAAGAGTCCTCTATTTATTCTTTTTTTAATTAAAAATTTTTTTTTAGTGACAGAGTCTTGTTCTGTCACCAAGATGGAGTGCAGTAGTATGATCATAGCTCACTGCAGCCTTGAACACCTGGGCTCAAGCAATTCTCCAACCTCAGCCTCCTGAGGAGCTGGGACTATAAGAACATACCACAGTGCCTGGCTAATTTTTACATATTTTTGCACAGTCTTGCAATGTTGCCCAGGCTAGTCTCAAACTTCTGGCCTCCAGATATTCTCCTGCCTCCGCTCCCACCTCCCAAAGTGCTGGGATTATAGGCATGAGCCACCATGCCTGGCCTGTTTATTCTTAAATATGCAGTGAAATGGAAGAAAGGAAAGACAACAAAGTGCCTGTAATTCACAGTGAAAAGAGGCATGCACTACACAGATATTACCAATAACCTCAGCACTTGATTTAATAGCTAGGCCTCCATTTGTATTTGTGACCAAATTCAGAATAACCCATATATAAATTTGTCTGATTTGGGGAATTTTCATATATACTTAATACCTTATTATCATGTTGAAATTTTTTTGGTGACTCTTTTTCTTCTTTAGGATCAGTTCTGTTGATACTATTGCTTTAAAAAACTTTATGATTTCACCATATCTGTCAGCCCATCTCTTCCTTTCCTAACTCATCACACTGTCTGACCATCCCCCATCAAAGTCAATGACCTAGGATGTTGTCTCCTCTTTAAGGGACAGTATTTCATTAAAACCAAAGCCTCCTTAAGCAAACACCATCTCCACATCCACCACCTTGTGGAGAGGCAGTTCCCCAGTACATCTACTACCATTTTTAAAGCCTCTACTGCATCAGTAGGTCCTATCCCCTCTGCTTTCTCTCAGGCTTTTACTCTGTCAGGTATTCTATCCCTAGTTAACATACAGACTAAGAGAATGGGATCTGGAACCCCATCACCAAAATCTGAATCTGGCTTCCACCACTTAAAAGTTGTGTGATTTGGGGGAAGTTACCCAAATTCTCTCATATATTAAATGTGACTAATTAACAGCACCTAACAAATGGCCATTATGAGGATTAAATGAGATAATGCAAAATGACCCTGGCACAATGCCTGTGACGTAAATAAGAATTATTACTATTACCATTATTAAATATCTTTTACCACCATTTAAAGATTTTAAGTCTCTTCAGGAGTGGCTTTTCCAATTTTAGTTCCTCCTTCCAACTCTCTCCCCACAATGTTCTCTTCATACTTTCTCTCTCTCACTCCTAACCCTCCATAGTCGTGCTTCCCGCCACTTCACAAAACTGTGTTGAAGCTGCCTCTTTACTAAATACTAAGTAAGCATGCCTACTAATTTATATGTAGTATATTAAAACATTTTGTATTTTACAAATAAGACACAGCTGAAATAAAACATCCACGATTATTTTAAAACCCATTAAAACAAAGTTGATATATACCCTTGATTTTAAACATAAATTTGAGGCCAAATTCTCTCATTTCCTTAGGTTATGACCATCAGAAAATGAAATAGGATACAAACAAACCAACGTTCTAATAGAATCTCAATCAACCTTGTTAGATGCAAAATGCTTAATCTTCCAAAATACAGTTTAAATTAATGAGTTACGTGTTACTAATTTCCTAGGTATACTTTTAGATGGAGCATGGCAAAATAAATAATGTAAATCATCTTTTTTGGAACATAAATACAAGGCAGATTTCACAACTTTATTTGAAAATTTGGTAATTAAAAAAATAGTCACCAAGCAAAAATATCAATAAATACCCACATAATTTTTGCCTTTTAAATTTTAAGATTTAAACTAAATGTCACATTTTATAAAACAGATTCTGAGAAGTAAATGTATTCACATTATGAGTTAAAATAAAGATTTAATGAATTAATTTTTCTTTAAGAGTTTATATAAATAAAGCTCAATTACCTTATTCTTTGTTTTTCGCTCTTAACTCTTTAGAATGCAAGTGTGTTCAACCCACCAAAACCAAAAGCAGAGAGTTATGGAATAGCAGAAACTTCTGATATATTGACATCATCTTTGGGGGCAAAAGGATATTTCAAGTTCTGTGAGCTTTCCTCATCAACAGACCCTCTTTGTCAACTAATTGTACCACCCTCCCCCATCCTCAACATTCCCTTGCCAAAGGCTGTTGTATAAGAAAATCTATAGTGCAGCTAATATTATATTGGTCAGTTTACTGGATAGGGAAAATGGATGGGCTGTGAAGGAGAAAGCCATCAAAGTCATGAGAGCTCCCCCACTTACTGTTGTTGCCATCTGTGCCCTAAACGAGGGCACTCAGCAGGGGGGGGTAAAGTGTGAGGCAAAGGGGAGTCATCAGAAACCCAGCCCAAATGCTCCAATCCCTGATGCCAGGCATGAGGTTACCTAACAACAGAGAAAGAGGCCAGACAACATGTAATTGACTAGGGCAGGTAAAGAAACTAAACTTTAGCTAAACTAGTAGCTATTCTGTAACAGAAGCTTTATACATATTGTATTATTTCATTTAATATCTTCCCCTCTATAGTAAGGGGCATTGTTATACCCCATTATATAGATGAGAAAAACTGCAGATTCAAGTAAACTGCCAGATAAGAGGCAGAAAAAAAGATTTAAGTATCTTCTGTGAAAAAGGTAGAAATGTGTTTAATAATATGTGTTAGACATATTATTGTGGGAGTAAGAAAAGTTCTTTGGGGTTTGTTAAGTTACTGCCTTCCAGGTATTTTCAGGGTAGAATGAATAACTGCTTTAAAAGTTAGATTAAGAACACCACAGCTTGGCTTTCCATCCAGATCACAAAAGGAAGTGGGAAACTTCAACTCTAAGACCTCAGACACAAGAGAGCAGCAGAATAAAACACAGGCATGTTAAAATTAGCAAAACTAAGAATTTGAGATACTCATTTCAGAACCAAAACCTTAAATATTGTTGGCTTTCACTTATTGGCCCCCTTATGCATCAATGACTAAACAAGGCTATAATACAGCATGTTATTTTTTAAATAAAATACGTCTCCTATATGAAACTAGATAGAACATAAATATCATTTAAGTTTCCTTAAAAGAATAATGACTGTTTTCCACAGAAAGTTTTACCAATGCATAAGCATTACTCCAAGTCCTCTAATTATAATGTCTCACTCACCTGAGGCTGAGTTCATCATATTCTGCTGTACTGGTGGACTGGTGGGGGCTGTAACATTCATCTGAGAGAGCATGGCCTTCCTGGGGTCCTGCCATGTTGTTGTCTGATCGATGTGACTGAAACAAAACAAACCATTGCATTAGGTAACAAATACCAGGTCCTAAAAACAACACAACAATTCTCCCTGTCACAACAGGGTACATATGTGGGCTAATAATCAAAAGGTACTAAATAAGCTCTGTAAAAGCAGCAAGTCATGTCATCTCACTGCTCCCATACTTCCTCTGTAACAGAAATTTTTCATCCTTAAATCACTCAATTTTCACCTCTTAGATACTACGAGGGCAAAATTTGAAAAACTTATGCCTGGGATTTTAAATGAAAGAAAATCATCTTCACTTAGGAGATAATGACCACTCACTTCTAACTTAAAGATACAATGTAGTCTTGTAAATTAATCATCTAAAATAGTAATCATATGACTAAAACTCAAGATTCACAAGAGAATCACCCACTTATTTTCTCCTAGAGCTAAGAATACCAAATAACATGATTTTTAGGCCTAAAACCCTTTTTAAAAAATAAAACACACACACACAAAAAATCCCCCAAAAAACTTATTACAATATGTACTCCAAAGCCAAAACAGAAAAACTTCATCTGCAAGTTTTCATTTTCTCCTATGACTGTTGAATAACATGTTCTTACACAAAGCCCTCTGCTACTTGCTGAACATGTTCTACATATTGTTAACTTACTGCGAAATGTATGTATGCATATACATTTTTTCATCTGGTAGATAAGCTTTCAATAAATATTAGTTTTCTCCTTCCATCAAAGTTTCATTGTTTCAGTGAAACAAAAACTAAATATATTATACAAATAAAACTATCTAAAAGATTAGCAAAGATGAGCAACCTAGCAAGACCCCGTCTCTACAAAAAATAAAAAAAAAATCTAGCCAGGTGTGGTAGCGCACACATGTAGTCCCAGCTACTCAGGATGCTGAGGCAGGAGGCTTGCTTGAGCCCAGGAGTTAGAGGCTTCAGTGAGTTATGATGATGCCACCGCACTGTAGCCCAGGCAAAAGAACAAGATCACGTCTCAAAAACAAAAAAACAAAACCCAAATCCTGCAGTAGTAGCCAGAGAAGTACTCAAAGATTCATACTATCATTTGTAACAGCAAAACTTTGAAAGCCAGCATCCCAATGATGGGGGACTGGCAAAATAAATATGGTTACATACCACAGAATACTATGCAGCTATTTAAAATATTTATCAGATCATTTAACATGGAAAACATTCATAATAGGTTATAAAATAGTATGTACAGTGTAAGGCTAACTTTGAAGCAGTGAAAGTACACTGAAAGAACAGACATCAAAATGTTTTAACTGTTTATTTTTGGACAGCAAAATTATAGGAAAACTCTGCTTTGTTAGGATTTCCTATTATTAAACAATAATGAAATCCTATTATTTTTGAAATGGAAGGAGAGATGGAAATAAGGGGTTTCTTTTTTTTGTTTGTTTGTTTTTAAAGAAACCCCCCAAATCATTTTTTGGTGCTGTTTAAATTCCAAATCTGAGTTCTCTCTTTCTGAATCATCCCATGATAAATGACTATGTAAATGGTAAAGAAATGAAACTCTGTGTCATTAACTATCCTGAAATGGAACTAGCATTCTAGTTCCATGTCTCAGCTGGGCGCAGTGGCTCATGCCCGTTATCCTAGCATTTTGGGAGGCCGAGGTGGGAGGATCACTTGAGTCCGAGAGTTCCAGACCAGCCTGAGCAAGAGCAAGACCCTGTCTCTACAAAAAATAGAAAAATCAGCTGGGCGTAGTAGTGAATGCCTTTAGTCCCAGCTACTTAGGAGGCTGAGGAAGAAGGATCGCTTGAGCCCAGGAATTTGAGGTTGCAGTGAGCTATGATCATGCCACTGCACTCTAGCCAGGGCAATAGAGCAAGACCCTGTCTCCAAAAAAAAAGAGCTATCTTATCAATAATCTTATCATTAACACAGTAAGAAAGAATCATAGACTCTAGCTAGATTTGGACTTAGATATTATTTGCTAGAAATGGGAGAAGAGTACTTTCAGCTCCTAGGCAAGCATCAAAGGGATTAAAATAGGAAAGGTTTGTATACTTAGAAATGATAATGGTACCTGTCACTTCAAGGCTATTACAGACCAACTATAAATATTAAGAGAAAATATTTATTTATTTAGTAGAGTATATAATTAACTTACTAGCACCTTTCTCATCTACCGCCCCCCCTCCACTTGATATATCTGCTTTTTAGCAGCAGACTAATATTTGCTCAGGTCTAGACAATATAGGCAACAACTTATTCAAATCTTGCTATCTAAACACCTTTTTCCAAAAGATCAAGTCTTCATTTAGCTCAGTAACTGCTTATTCTTCCTCCTCTTCAACCTTCCATAAGAATCATTGAATAAATTAAACCATAAAATGTTCTCTAGACACACAGTGATTCTCATGCTTATAGATATAAGCAATACACATGTAGTAATTAATACAGTTATACTCAAGGAAAGAAGTTAAAAGTCCACAAGATAACCAAAATTTAAGAATATGTTTCTCACTTCCTAACATTAAGAAACCAGGAAAGAAAAGGGCTAGTGATTCATTACTACCGGCTCTTAAATTTCAATGGTACATGCCACTGCCTATTCCTTGTTTCCAAAACTTTCTTAAATCCCTGATATGTGGGAGTGAAGAAGTTCAGGATCTTGTCTGTGAAGCTTTTCCAAACATCTAACAGTTGAGTTTCTCTGAAAACTAACCCATTATATAAATCATATTAACCCATTTTTTAATGTTCAGTTCTTGAAGCTATAGGTCACATTACATAGACCTCCATCAGGGGTTTCGGAAGACCCCATTCTAATGACTGAACCTAACAACCACATGAATCTTTCCAGACGTTGAAGTCAATCCATAAATCTGTTCTTTCCCCTTTAAATAAATTAGAATTGTGAATATAATGCAAAGAGTATATAGTTTTATTGCTTGCAAAAGCCAATTATTTTGCTAAAACGTTACTTAAATATATAAATGCTAACATTTCCCCCTCCTAAAAAAGTTGTTGAACCTCAGTAAGTTAGTTTAGAACCCAAAAGAACTGTACTATGTTCCCTCGGCTAATGTTCCACTTACTTAAAAAAGATCTACATCTCTTTTAAGGAATAAAGATGCCATTATCTAAATTTCCACCTATAAACGCATGCAACCATTTAGATGTCAAAGGAAACGTGAAAATTAACTTTAGAATATTGTTTTCATTTATTCTGTAAGGTTAAATCATGAAAAAGAAATGCTGTTATATGAATTTTTAACAGTATACAGTTGACCCTTGAACGATGCAGAGGTTAGGGGAGCCAATTCCCAACTCTGTGCAGTCAAAAATCTATGTATAACTTTTGACTCCCCCAAAACTTAACTACTGATAGCCTACTACTGACCAGAAGCTTCACTGATAACAGTTGATTAACACATAGTTTGTATGTTATATGCATTATATACTGTATTCTTCCAATAAATGACCTAGAGAAATGAAAATATTAAGAAAATCATAAGGAAGAGAAAATGCATTTACAGTACTGTATTTATCAATACCATAAGTTTATGTCATCTGTTTACAAGAAGAATGGTCTGTCTGAAATGGCGGGCAACAGCAGCTGCAGACCTCAATATATAAGGTACTATCAGGCAATTCAACTTTTTCTTGTCATGAGGTCTCTCTGCTTCTTGGGAACACTTCCATCATGACTAGTGGCAATTTCTATGGGTCCCATGTTATTCAAGGTTTACAATATTGAAGTAAACACAATAAAAAATACTCAAGAACCCTAAGAGATACCTTTTTACTGTGATATGCGCTTTACTGGAGAGAAGACTAGCTCACATGGAGATGATTAGCGTTACAGGATGTTTTAAGCAGATACTCACAATACTTGAGCTCGCTTCAATAGCAACAGGAGGTGGCTACACAATTATTACAGTAGTACACTATGTACTACAGTTAATTTTATGCAGTTACGATTTAATACTGTATCATTATGCTTGTTTACACTTCTCTCAACTGCAAATGGCATGATGTACAGTCTTTCAGTGTGTGTGAGCATTAAGTTTCTTTTCTTTTATTTTTTAAAGGCTGGTCAAGTGGAGCAGGGGGAGTGGAGAAGGAACAAAGGAATCTGTAACCGGTTGTGATCAATAAGTTGTAAACACCACTGCACTCGGACCAACCAAGTTTCAATAAATTTTAACATTTCATAATAGATTTGTCTATATTTTATGGTAATAAATAACAGATTAGTATCTACATATATTTTATGCATTGATGACACACTTAACTTTTTCTTAATTTTTCTGATACTTCTAGGCTATCAAATTCATCTGCAAGTTTTTCCAACTTGTCACAAACGTCCCAAAATTTTTCCAATATATTTATTGGAAAAAAAATGTGTAAAAGTGGACCTGCTCAACTGAAACCTGTGTTGTTCAAGGGACAACTGTACACAAAAATATCCAGTCTTCCCTTTTATCACAAGAACAAGAACTCTATAGAAATATTTCATACCACAAAAAACTATTTTTGCTAACACCAAATAAATACCTTGCCAGGCCCACTCTTCTGCTAGATACCTGCATGGTACCCTTTCTCACCTCCTTCCCACATCTGCTCAAATATCATTTTCTTAGTAAGGGCTTCCCTGGCCATATCATCTAAAATCTACCCTACCCAAACTCCTACTCCCTCTTCTCTGCTTTATTTTTGCTTGACAACCCTTTATCATTATCTGACACATATTTTAGTTATTTTGTTTGCCTGTTTCTAACTAGAACATAAACTCCAGGATAATAGGGACTTTTGTCTATTTTATTCACTGATCAGAAGAATGCTCAATAAACATGTGTCAAATGAATTAAGAAAAAGAAAGTTCTTTTCTTCTTTCTTGCCCTAAAAATATCAAACTGTCTCTGAAAGTCCTTGTGGCCTTACTAACTTTACCAACACCTACCTTTTTCAAAAATGAAATTACAAGTAATTGCGGATCTACTACATTCGGCAATACAGAGATTATTGGTGACACTGACAAGAGCAGTTACAGTGGCACAATGAGGGGACAGTGACTAGGAGTAAGGAAACAAGTTTAGCTGTGCATAGGGAAGAAAGCAAAACTCAAGTGGATCGATAGGAGTTTGTGTTTTCAAGGGGAAGAGACACAAGTGTTTAAATGTGAATACAAACAGTAGGTGGAGATATGCAATGGGATTGATGGGGCACAGACATCCTTCAAGGAGTGGGAAGAAACAGGATACAAACACTGCTTTCACTGTAATAGGAGGCAAGAAAGAAAGGATGGTGCAGAAGCTTTCACTGGCTGGTGAAAGCTAAGCAAGTTCTAGTGTGATGGCTTCTACTCTCTTATTGAGAAGTATAATATTAAGATGATTAACGAGGCTCCACTGGTATCCCTGCTATGCAAACAGAAAATTGAAGGACTTGCAAAGGGTTACACATCCAATATCCAGAGCTGCATCCAGCACAAAGGAATTCTGCAAACAGTTTTCTGTACCAGACATATATGTGAAAAGAACAATACTGAAAAATGAAAATTGTCCGTAACATACATTAAACAACAAAGATATTACAAAAATACGAAGAATAAAAATGCATGGTGGTATTGAGGATTCAATCTTAAAAGATGCCAAAACATTACAAACACAATTTCTACTACTACTAGGCTATAAGTGTCTTGAAGGAGGTAAACCTGGAAAAGTGCATGGTCCACAGTAGGGCCCAATACATATGTGCTGGATTGAATGAATATGAAAGTAGTATGCATGATTTAATAATGTAGGAGATTAAGTGCTCACAAATGCTAATATGAAAAAGGGATGGGGAAAGAATTTTATCACTCAAACTATACCAATCTTGCACTGTTGCCCAGGCTGAAATGCAATGGCAGCAATCATAGCTCACTGTAACCTTGAGCTACTGGGCTCAAGCGATCCTCCAACCTCAGCTTCCGGAGTAGCTGGAAATACAGGCATGACCTGAGGCACTCAGCTCCAACTACATCAATTCTAAAAGAAGTCAAACTGTAAGTAAGAGAATCAAAATACATAAACCGAGGAGATAAAATTAAAGAAAATGCATAAAATAGTATTTTCAGAGTTAAACATATGAGTGTCTGTATAATATAGAAAATAATTAGAAAGACTGGTTTATCTTGTTCATAAGGATAGTCTAATAGTCTAACTGGAGAACAGGAAAATAAAAAATGTGAACTTCTACAGCCCCTTCAAGATATGTAAATAAGTTATTCTCTGCTATTGTTTTGGAAAAGAAAGGCAATTGGGTTTATGACCAAGATAAACTCTATGATTGCACTCTAGAGCAGCTAAGGCTGGGAAACAACAAATTTGTCAGTTTAGACTGATGAAACACACAGCTGTACTTTGACCAAGATCTATGTCTAGCAGTAGTCTCTCCTATGTATAGAGTCATCTCTCCCTGTTGGCTTTTGTCTCTTTATTTCACCCTGCGGAATGTGGTCTTTTATGCTTAGCAAAATGTATATAAACTTAGCAAAATGTACATAAACCCCCAAAAGGGGGCAGAAATGCTGAAGTGAACCATTAGAAAATTGACTTCTTGCATAATTCCAGTAGATAATTAAGGTTATGGCATATAGAAATATTTAAAGAGCTTAATATCATCCTGTGAGATATAAATCCTACAAAAGTCAAACCTGGGTCTTCAACCAGCAAGGGGTCTGGCCTTATAAAGAATAGCAATATTGTCACCATCATCAAATTCCAGGGGAAACCATAAGAACACTAAATGCTACCTGAAACTACCATGGGGAGACCAAAGGTGTCATCTTCCCAGGACCAGAGTTTAACAAGGAGGATGATAATGAGACATTGTTTCTTGAGTCTCTCACAGGAGTTGAAAAAAATTATCACTTAAAAAAAAAAAAAGAGCTGCAATTTGTTAAGATTAAGAGATGTGTCAGCAGGGCTCAGTGGCTCACACCTGTAATCTTAGTACCTCTGGGAGGCCAAGGCAGGAGAATTGCTTGAGGCCAGGAGTTTGAGACCAGCCTGAGCAAGAGACCCCATCTCTACAAAAAACAGAAAAACTAGTTGGGCATAGCAGCATGCGCCTGTAGTCCCAGCTACTTGGGAGACTGAGGCAGGAGGATCGCTTGAGCCCAGGAATTTGAAGTTGCAGTGAGCTATGATCATGCCACTGTACTGTCCCAGGCAATACAGCAAGACCCTGTCTCACATACACACACACACACACACACACACACACACACACACACACACACACACACAAGAGAGATGCGTCCAACAGAAGATGACCAGTATGCAGAAGAGCTGGGATTTAAACTTACAACTGACGTAAAACCTGTACTCTTTCTACTATGTCAGATATTCTCTTAGGTTGTGAGAGCATTTTGGGTGTCGTTTAGAATTCTTAAAAGACTAATTTCCAAAATCATCACCTTTCCTCCTCCAGCCCTTGCAATAATTAAATACATGGAGAAAGAGATCACCTCTGCAACACCCAGTAGTCCAAAAAACTCAGGATCACCCATATTCTGTATCTTTTGCCATTTAAATACAAAAGGAATTTGGTAGAGAAAAGTTCCCAGGGCTTTTAGATGGACCAATGACAGATAAGAGTATCTTCTCATATGGATCAATCTTAAAAACCTGGATACTCAGGGGCGAGAGCCCTCTATGTGAATTCTAAAGGTCAAACATCCTACAGAAACCTTTCCACATATTATATACATGTGCTGCCTCCTCGCTGAAACCCTAGAGTTAACTTACAGGACAAAGTTGCTAACTTCTGGTAACTCCTCTCAGGATGCTGTGGCTCTTCTGAGAAGCCAATGACAGACGACAATGAAAAGAGACTAAAGAATCTGGTGTTGAAATGGTGAGAAGCAGAGACCAGGCACAGTCAAGACTTCCCACCTAAGGTTGGTTCTCATTCACTTCTCAGAACAATCCTTTAACAAAAGAAGGCACAGAGGCTCAGAATAATTGAGTAAATGGTCTTCAATCACACGGTGATATTGCCAGGATTAAAACCATGTCTTTTAGCTTCTAGCTCAGTACTCTTTTTCACTCCATCATACTGGTCTCAAAATAGAAAAGGATTTTCTAAAATGATAGTTTGCTACCAGCAGAGTAGAATTTGTATAGGGAATATAATTAGAAAATAAAATCAGAATCCTTTCAAATTCTGTCCTTTTCCAATCGGCAACTATTAAGACTAACCGAGAACTAGCACATGAGCTCTGCTGTCAGAATAGAAAGCTATCTTCCATATATAAAATACACAATCATTAGAGAATGTTCATTGACTGGTTAACTGATGACACTGGTAAAGAGATAAACTGGTTAGAGGAGCATTATGCTTACTATCTCTACTCCTTTAAATTGGTGGTTTGAAATTTTAAAAAATTATGCTGGTTTCATGTGCTGAAGTAAGATTTCTGGCACTGGTATAAGTTAAGATGCAGGTATGATAACCTGAAAGTTGCTTCCCTGCCTAGACATTGTCTTCTTGTTATATTACAGCATCCAATCTCCCATAACAGTGTTGGTTTCAAAGACTTCTATGAAATCATCTCTCAGAATCATCCAGAAGTGACCCTCCCTGCTGTTTACTTCAACATATATCACCATAATGGCTTATAAACAAACATGGGCTTTAAGACGAGTAGCGAACCCACTTTGGAAGTGGGTCATAGAGATGGCTTGGACAACGTTCGTTGCTTTAAAAAAAACCTTTTATGTAAATCAATAGTGTTGTCAGCTATAAAAACTTAACATGAATCTTTGATTCTTTTGAAACCTCTACTACATTTATTGAGGCTACTATTCTTCTGCAGGTAATCTTTTTCCCAACTGGCCCACAAAGCGCCTAATTACCTACCTAATCTTTTAAAGACCTAGATGCCTCCTTTTAGAAGTCTCCTCTGTGGAAAAGTAAGGCAGACATATAATAAAATCCTACCTCTGCCAATGACAATCTGGACTGTGCAGGCAAGATCTATCAATCTGCTCCATCTTCAGTAAAATGAGTCAGATTTATTTACTTACTTCCCAGAGTTGAGAGGATTAAATTTAGTAACATATTCAACAAAGACTGTAGCTCCTGATACACCAAAGGCTGAAATATTTTTCCTGACTTCATTCCTTTGCTAGCCCAATCAAAACAGGAAAAAAACCTCATGGTGGATGGGCCAAGAATGTGTTTTTTTTTGTTTTTGTTTTATGAATAAGGTGAGAGTTAAGTGAGAATGAGATCCAGGTAAAGAGCTTTAAAAGGAGTTTGTTTTCCACTGATGGGTGATGAGAAGATACAGTAGGTAGACACTACAGGTTTGGGGGCAGGGAACAGGAATGATAAAAAATGTTTCTGGACTATTACTTCAACCTGCACAGAGCTATCTGCTTAGAATAAGAATGAACTAGAAAAGAAATCCAACAAGTACAGATATACTGGCTCCTAGGGAAAGAACAGCATAACAGGAAATAAAAAACTCATTCCTATAACCAAATGTCTCAAAATATTGTTGAAAACCTCTCCATACAAAACAATTTTTACTTAAGCCATAAGATGGTCAGTTCTCAGTATAAACCAAGGTAAAGAATAACCAGTATATCTTATGTACTAGCCAAAGCCCATCCCAATAAATTCTAAGACACTCTTCAAATTCTTGCTTATGTTTTATTTTCAAATACTGAATCCATAATCCATATTTAAGGGACACTGTGTAATATAATCAAAATGGTTTTTTTGTTTTGTTTTTATTTTGTGTGTTTTTTTTTGAGACAGAGTCTCACTCTCTTGCCTGGGCTAGAGTGCCGTGGCGTCATCCTAGCTCACACCAACCTCAAACTCCTGGGCTCAAGTGATCCTCCTGCCTCAGCCTCCCGAGTAGCTGGGACTACAGGCACGCGCCACCATGCCCGGCTGATTTTTTTCTATATATTTTTAGTTGTCCGATTCATTTCTTTCTATTTTTAGTTGAGATGGGGGTCTTGCTCTTGTTCAGACTGGTTTCGAACTCCCGAGCTCAAACAATCCGCCCGCCTCGGCCTCCCAGAGTGCTAGGATTACAGGCGTGAGCCACCGCGCCCGGCCCAAAATGGGTTTTATAGTAACAGAAAAACACTGATGACGTTCGTACACCTATCCTCAAAGTTTAGGATTAACTTTATACTGCTAATTTGCGAAAGCACTAAAACTAAGCTAAGGTAGGTTAGTAAAAGAAATTTAGTGATTAACATTGACACTGATGAGAAATGGATAACTTATACCCCTGCTACTTGAGTAGGGGCCTTGGGTCAGCAGCATTGGCAACACTTGGAACTTGTTAAAACTGCAGAAGCTCAGGGCTGCACCTAAACGGCAAATTCACAGGTAGGTTAACAAGATCCACAGGCAATCTGCACGTTCATTAAAGTTTGAGAAGCACTGCCTTAGA
>RJWJ010007369.1:0-12945 GCA_004363605.1 Indri indri
AAAATTACACATGCATAGAAGTTGTAATTAGTAATGAATGGACCTGGGAGATTGCTTTTAAAAACTGCAATCACGTAAAAAAAATACGGATATACTCGTATTTGTTTAAATGGTGTTTGAGTTTAATGTAATCAATAGACACCAACTCTTAATAACGTATACTTCTGTATTATCTAGTACTCTAGGTTACAAGTGACAAAAATCACTAGGAACTCCACTATTTTATAATAATGACACAAGAGGTATCTCACGATACTCAAGGCCACAGGAAGCAGTGTCTGAAGTGCAGAATTTTGAATAGATAAAAAAGGGTCCAGATATTTCAGAGCATAGAGTGAAAGAAAATATTTGCTAACAAATTATGTTTTCCCACCACTCATATATGAGATATGAATTCTTTCTGTCCTAGGGTTTAGAAAGGATGGCAAAAGATAAAGAGAGTCTATGTGGTAATGTAGGGAGGGACAGGTTCTATGGGATGAGATTTGTGAGACAGACCCAAGACTTGTCAGGGAAGGCACTGAAGCAAAGGAGATTTTGCATCAATTTACAAAATTTATCTCAGAAAGACTCTTACAAGACTCTTACGGAAGGCTTGGCTTAGCAACAACGTGGAAATTGGCAGGGCAGACTTTTGCCTTCCAAGATCATTGTGGAATCACATCTGATACAGTCCAAGAGGAATCAAAGGCCTAGAAGCACAGTGGAGAGCAAGTGTTATGGAAGAGGGTACAAATAGGCCATAAGATGACTGTGGATATAAATAGCAGATGAAGTTGAAACAAAATTTGTCTCAAATCCTTTTAGTTTTTAATTTCTTCTTTTTTTAATCCATTCTTTCAATGAGTATTTATTGGACAAATACTATGTGCCAGATACTATTATAGATGGTAAAAATACAACAAACAATAGAACTGAAATTCTCTGCTCTCATGGAGATTACATCCTTGGGGGGAAGACTGAACATAAACAAAGAAGTAAATTGATAAAATACCAGCTGTTCCAAAGTGATAATGATAAAAAATAGCTAGGGGAGAAGGCAGTTGCTATTGTACCCTATAATTTGTCCTGGGAAAGACTTACTAATAAAATGCCGATTGAAGATGAACCAAAGGGCAGTGGGAGAGCAACTCACATATATTTCTTGGGGGAGAAGCATAAAAACAGCAAGTTCAAAGGCCCTGAAGGAGGAGTATGCCTAAAATGTACAAACTATAGTAATGAGGCTATGTGGCTAGAACAGAGTGAAGGAGGTGAAGAATGGAAGAAAGAGGAGTCTGGTATGGTGAGTGAAGAACAGTGAGCAAAACCAACACTATGCATATCCCATATTTCCTGATATTATTTAGGCCACCCATAAGTCCAAATATCACCTGGGAAAAAGATAAAAAATATGGGAATGCAAGGGATTATTGATTGAGCAGTTACCAACAGAGATTAAATTTTCAAGAGGATGTAATTCTAAGTAACATTGAATTGACTAGATTATGATCATCTAATAAGTCACACCCATAGCATAAACCAAATTAAATAGGAAGAAATATTTTAAAATGTTTGGAGATGCAATTGTTTAAATATATATAGCCTACAAGGTTTACACTGGGAAAGCAATGTGAGGCACCAACAATAAAAAAAAAAAAAAAAAATAACAATCTGTAGCTTTGTTAGGGAAAAAAAACTGATTAATATTTTGCAAGCATAATTGGAATCTAACTTTATTTATTTTTTTGAAGAACCATGAATAGAGATGAAAGGATAAGCATCTCTTTAGGCATTTTTGGATGACCCAAGAAAAGAAATGTCTTAAAATAGGACAAATTTTAGGACAAAAAAGACAATGAATAACCTAACTGTGGACTGTTCAATGGGAAAGAATAGAAATATGTTTTTAAAAAATCACCAAAAAGCTTTGGCATACAAATATGTGATAGAAATATCTCATGATTTAAAAGGATATTTGTAAAGATAACATTTGCTTAAGGAAATGTATTTATTAATAAATACAAAAAGGTTTTACAAGACTATTCCAAACGAATAATTTTGCATGGTTAACCAATAAATTTCTACAAGTGCTAATTTGCATCTTGTAAATACTAAGGCAATTCTCTATTTCACTTTCAAAATTATTCTAGGTGTTAGTTTCCTTTTCTAGGAATGATCCAGCCTGAATCTAGTTGGATCATTACAGAGTGATAGGAAGCACAGTTTTAATATACAACAGAGAATGCCTAATACCTCACTAAGGAAAGAGAAAGTTAGTGGATACAAATTAATAATTTTTCAGAAACAAATCAGTAGCACTTGCACTTATTGCTGTGACTTGGAACCTAGAATACTCATTTTTTATGTATACTCATCATTTTTCTAGTTGTTTTGGGAAAACACCAATAAGATCAAATCCATTCGTTAATTTCATATAGAATGTATTTTTCATTGTTCACTTTTCCTTTTTCCTTTTTTTTCTTTTTTCATTTTAATTATTATGGGTATATAATAGTTGTGTGTCTTTATAGGGTACATGTGATGTTTTGATGCAGGCATATAATGTTAATTAATCGAAGACTAGAATGATGGTTACTAGAGTCCGGGAAGGCTAATGGGGAGTGGGGAATGAAGTGGGGATGGTTAATGGGTACAAAAGTATATAATATGTAGTTAGATAGAATGAAAAATATTTGATAACACAACAAAGTGACAATAATCAACAATAAGTTAGGGTATACTTTAAAATAACCAAAAGTGTGGAATTGGAATGTTCCTAATGCTAAGAAATGATAAATGTTTAAGGTGATGGATACCCTAGTTATCCTGATTTGATTAATTCACATTGTATGCCTTGTCCACTTTTCTGAGTTACATAGTATCATGGGTTTTATTTTGTCCTGATGAGGTAGGGCTTATCTGTTTCACAATGCAATAATAAACAAAAAGTTTATGTTTGGGTAGCAGTAATATTTTCATATATGGTTAATTGATGTGGTTAGTAGTTTGTTGTGGTAGTTTTACTAGAAGTTTTTCTCTTTTCTCCCCTAGAAACTAAAACAATTCCCTATGCTGACAGAGTGAGAAAATTAGCTAAATTAATTGGAGATGAATTTGTTGATGGGCAAAGACTATCAGGATGGATTGACACAGGTGAATGGATGGGTAGATGGATGGTCTATGGATGGATGGATGGATAAATAAATAAGAAATGCAATCTACTCAGGAAAGGTTAGGATATCCCTCCCCTGAGAAGGGTTTGTTTTCTTTATTCTTTGTAGACGTTAGCAAAATGAAAATCTGTGAGAATGAAGAAAAAGATTACTGTACCTGGTGTCTGTTGCAGTGAAACAAAGTAGGTCATGAAGGTCAAAAAAAAAAGAAGAAAGAAATTAGCTTGTCAGATGGACTCTTTCAGCTTTGGCTTTAATTCAGGCTTCCTCCTGGAAACAGCAGTGGGAATAGAGCCATCAGTCTCAGTAGGTAGAAGTGTCAAATGCAAACATTTTAATGATAGGAGTTGGCAGAAACGAAGCAGAAAAATTCTTTCATTTAGTGGAGATATTTTGCCATTATATATAGTAGATGAAGCTGGTTCACCCCCAGCAATCCAGAATGGAGGAGACAAGTGGGGACACCTGGCTAGAGGTGCTAGTTCTTGATACATTCCTTTGAGCTAAGCTTGAAAAGGAAATATTGATGGCTCTGGATACAATTAAAAGTCAACAGGAAAGGTTGACGCAGAAGAAAAAAGAAATCTGATTTTATTGACAGTTATTCTGGGCTTTTGTGGCCTGGGTAAGGGAGTTATATTTTACATGACTAAAACTATACTAATTTCTTTATTTCTCAATTAAGCTATTGTATAAAAGGCAACCTGAGATTTCAAAAAGGAGTGTTTTTTCATTTCATAGCTTGAACATAATAGGTGATAAATAATCTAGGAGTTAGAGAGTTCCAAAAATTAAAGATATCTCAGGTATAAATAGCAAATGTGAAACATCAAATTTAAGTGAATAGTAGACATAATAGATATTCTTTTGCTTTGTATTATGTGGGACAAATGCCATTTCTGTACATAAAAATATATCACATCATAATTGAATATTTAGTGTGTTCAAACTGTGATAAGTAGTACATATAATTAATTTAAATCTCATTATCATTTTGTAGTATGACAATCACTATTATAATAATTTTTAAAACTAAGGACATTAATGATTAGAAAAATTATGTAACGTGTTCACAGGCATTCAGCTATTTAATTGCCATCCAGGAGAAAAATCTCATTCTTTTTTTTCTATATCAAAATCTACTCACAGTACAAAAGTACCTTATTGAGCATCATATGGACAGACACTACCATCCAAAACCAATTTAATGATACACATCTCCATGGGTTGCAAAGGGATATTTTTCATTAAAATCAAACCTATTTAGAGAATGGGGCTACCATTTTTAATTTAGAAAAAATGCTGCAAATAATTTATCTGCAATATGATTTCAGAAAGTTTTAATGTTTTCTTTGTCTTTAGAATTCAGAACATACAGTGAAAGGTAAAAAGTTGGAGGGAAGGAAGGAGAGTGCTAGAAAGTTTCTGTTTTACCATTATTCATCATGCATAGCAGTTTGAATGGAGCAGTCACAAGAGTATGTTTGATGACAACTCTGGCCGTTATTTACAGAATATTCCTTCATATTCAGATTCATGAAATGGCACTGTAGCTTAAGCATGAAAATATTTTCCAATTTTGGGAAAAAGGGATGAATGGTATTTAATTGCCTATTCACATTTTTTTGTGTCACAGTGAGTGGAGGATTTCATTTGGACATATTTTCAACAAATAGACATCTGGTGTCCTTGAATATGTAAACTAAAATTTCTCTCTCCTTTTTTTATTCCTACCTTGACTTAACCCCCAAATTTAAAATAATTGCAAAAGAAGATTTTTTTTTCTGGTATGGAAATTTTCGATAATGTTCAAAAAACTTTCTTTTGTTTTATTTTCTTTTTTCACACAGTAACATAAAAGTGAAATAAATAAGAGTTTGATTATTGTGTAGACAGGTCATAACATAGATGTTTTAGCAAGTATTTAATTAGTTAATATTTTATGTAAAACAATTAACAGATTAACTTATTTCTGCCAATGCCAAATAATCCTACATCTGCAGTTTCTTACAGTTCTTTTTGCCTTTTCCCAAACAACCTTACTAAGTTTATTTAGTAATTTTTATGCTCATCTCTGATCGTATCTCCCTTAAACCAAACCAAAAAGTATCAATTTTTGCTCCCTGCATAAAACTCTGTATCCTAGTATTCAAGGCCTTCTATAACTTGTGGTACTTTTCAGGCCCTCTTTCTCAGAGTTACATTAACCACATTGTTGACTTGGCCAAGCTCCTGGGTTCCTTGTTACACACACAATTTTCTTCTACTTTTACTTATCCATTAGATGTCACATAATAACACTAATATGGTTTAATATTTGTTTGACTTGATATAGTTTACAAACAACTTTTACAAATTTGGAAATTTATTTAATCCTTAAAAAAAAAAACAAGCAAAAATAAACCATTAAAACAAAAAATGTTGTAGGGTGTCTATTCTCATTTTATTGATAAGGGGCAAAGAACTAACTTTACTAATGTAACCCATATACCAAAGAGCAAAGCACAATTGTATACCTAACTCTTTGCTATTAAAGATTATCCAGCTTACCACAGCTTCTTCTTATTTTCTGGATACAATGGAATCTTAGAGCAGGGAACATCTTAAAAATCACCTCACATAACCATTTAATTTCATAAATAAGAAAATAAACTATTTCTGGGACCTGAAAAACCCTCTCGTTCATCTGGGATTTAAACACTTGTTTTCCACGTAGAACACTGAATAGATAAAAAATGACTAACGTGTGGTCACAGAATGACCACACAAAAAATATATACTAGGAGAAGGGCAGTTCAGCAAAGAGGCATGTAACATAGTTAAGGTGGATAGGAAGCAATCAGCTTAGAATGGAGGTATGGGGATGTCTCTTCTCAAATATAACTTTATGGCATTTTACTGGCACATCATTCTAAATACATTGCATCCTGTTTAGTATATACATGTTTATGAAAAGTTTCTTGAGTACATAAGCTTTCTGTTATTTGAATTTTTTTCAATAAAATCTTGAATATTAATAGTACTGGTACACACTAGCTACTAAATGAATATTTCAGTGAATCAGAGGATCACATGGTATAGAAGTAGGCATAATAACAATAATCATTTTACTTCGTTTAGTGCTTACTTTATATTTAAATCACTTGATTAAACATTTAACACATATTACCTTTCATGTTTAGAATAAGTGTATGAAGCAAATATTATCCCCATGATATTATATTTCTTAATTCAAATCCAATGCATACTAAGATTTTTATAGTTATTTGATGATTTGAAAGCATTGAGATTCTAGATTATTGGCTCTGATTGGACCATGAAGATAATTTATTCGAAATGGCAGAATGGAGACACACCATAAATTAGACCTACAGAAGCAACAGAATTTGATATGCTTAATATCCTTCCATCTGCCATTTGAATATAAGGAACTGATACACTGTATGATATAGAGAGATTTTATGAGCTGAGACAAAAAGAAGTTAAATGTATCATTTTATTCAATCCCTAAGTCTTGGTATTTTGTGTTAAGCCATTTGAACATGATGAATCCAGATAGCAGAGACTTGTGAGTATGTTTCAGTTTGTAAATTCAGAAGCTAGGAAGTAGCTCAGAATTTATTAGTGATGAATGTCATATTCAATAGAAAGAGGGAGGAACAACCTATTTAAAAATACTTTTATTTAGACAAAATCTAAACATTCACAAATTATATAAAATTTTATAAATTATAAAAAGTTATATAAATTATATAAAATTATATAATGATTTACAACATCTAGATTCAAGGATTATAAATATTTTTCTTATTTACTTTATCTACAACTTTAGAGAAGCGTTTGAAAGGACATACAAACATATTCATGATTCAGTGCATATCTCTAAGAAACTTAACTAAATAACCAGAAAATTGTTAATGCTCTTTAAAATCACATTTTTCTCAGGATTCCAATAATGCCATTTGCAGCTGATTATTTCAAACCAGGATCCAGTTAATGATCACATAATATACTTAGTCTAGATTTTTTCAAAAGACAGTCTTGACCTGGAAAATTTGTTCAAAACATTTGGGACAAATCAATAATAATATGAAAGGAAAATTAATATGTGGCATATCAGTTATCTATTGCTACCCTACAAACCAGCCCAAACGTAGTGGCTTAAACAGCCACCATCAATTTAACTCACAATTTTGTGGTTTGACAGTTTGGACTTTGGCAAAGAATTTCTTTTGTTTTTGGCTGGATTCTGTCGTGTGTGTGATCAAGTGCCAGCCAGTTGCAGGGTGAATGAGAGAGGCAGGCCTAAGATGCCCTCATTTATTAATACATGTGTGATGGTTGGCACTGTGTCAGCTAGAGCAATAAGAACAACCAGCCATATGTCTCTCATCATCTATCAGGGTAGTCTGAGCTTGTTTAAATGACCTCTCAGCCAGGTTCCACGAGAAATTCTATTGGAATAGCAAGCTGGAAGGTGACCTAGAGTTAGCATATGAAGAAATAGATTTGACTTTTAGGTGGACAAAACTGTAAAGACTCATTTCAAAGGGATTTGCATATGAGAGGTGTGGAGAATCACGGCCATTTTTGCCATCTCCCCCTGATATATTGTCTTAAGATGTCACTATGTGTAGAATATGGTAGAACTCTGCTTTTCAGTCATTGGATAAAATTCTTGATTCAAACTGCTTGAGTAAGGTCTTACTCAAACATACAAAACTTTGGGAAAGTAACTGGGAAAATTTAGATAGGATTGTTAACATCCTTTAGGACTCCAGAAGAGAGAGGAAAAAAAGAGTAAAAAGAGATTGCATCATCTCCCCACTTCAAGAATCTCAAAGGTCAGGCCAATACTCAAGATGCCAAAGGGGAAAATGTGGGTGTTAAATTAAAAATCAAAATCTTAGATTGGATTGTGCTAGCATAGGCTTTTAAAATAATTAACCATGACCAGGAGGTAATCATAAAGGGAAAGAATATAGTTTAGTTGAAACCACTGATCAAAGATAAACTATTTTTGTGTTTGTACTCTGCCAAAGCATTTCTTTTCTTCTCTCTCTCTCTCTCTCTCTCTTTTTTTTTTTTTTTTTTGAGGCAGGGCCTTACTCTGTTACCCAGGCTGGAGTGTAGTGGCATCATCATATCATCATAGCTCAATGGAACCTCCAACTCCTGGCTCAAACGATCCTCCTACCTCAGCCTCCCAAGTAACTGTCACTACAGGCACAAGCCACCATGCCTGGTTAACTTTTTTGTTTTTGTGGAGACAGGGTCTCACTATGTTGCTCAGGCTGATCTCGAATGCCTTGCCTCAAGCCACCCGCTGCCTCAGTCTCCCAAAGTGCTAGAATTACAGGCATGAGCTACCATGCCTGCCTGCCAAAGGCATTTCTAAAACCAGATGCATTTTGTTTTCTTACTGTGTTCATATTTTTTATATACATGCAATTCATTCCAAAAAGAGTGTATTTAGACCATGTTTGTTAAATAATTTAACTTAGAGGGCACGGTGGTGAAGAAGTAAAGGGAATACGGTAGACATTTAAAGAGAAGGAGAAGTTATACCAAATATACAAGGTAATAATATTTTTATAGTTAAGAACAAATAGTTGTTTTATTAAATCTAGACTTATTTTTTAAATTAATTAATTTTTACTTCAGAATATTACAGGGATATAAATGTTTTGGTTACATAAATTGCTTTTGTACCATTTGAGTCAAAATTATTTGTGCCCATTCCCCACATAATGTGCATTGTACCCATTAGGTGTGAATTTACCCATCCTCCTTCCCCCCTCCTACCTTCTTGATTTTCAATGAATGTTATTTCCATTTGTGTATATAAGTGTTGATCGATTAGTACCAGTGTAATGGTGAGTGCATGTGGTGTTTGTTTTTCCATTCTTGTGATGCTTCACTTAGAAAAATGGTCTCCAGTTCCATTCAGGTTAATATAAGAGGTATTAGTTTGCCATTTTTTTAATGGCTGAGTGGTACTCCATGGTATACATATACCACATTTTATCAATCCACTCATGTATTAATGCGCACTTGGATTGTTTCCATATCTTTGCACTTGTGAATTGTGCTGCTGTAAACATTATAATGCAGGTGTCTTTTTTTATAGAATGTCTTTTTTGCCTTTGGGAAAAATCCCACCCAGTAGTGGGATTCCTGGATCAAATGGTAGTTCTACGTTTAGTTCTTTGAGGTATCTCCATACTACTTTCCATAGAGGTTGTACTAGTTTGCAGTCCCACCAACAGCGCATTAGTGTTCCTGTCTTTCCACATCCACACCAGCATTTGTTGTTTTGGGACTTTTTGATAACAGCCATTTTCAGTGGAGTTAAGTGATATCTCATTGTGGTTTTGATTTGCATTTCCCTGATGATTAGAGATGCTCAGCTTTTTTCATATGTTTCTTGGCCATTAGTCTGTCTTCTATTAAAAAGTTTCTGTGCGTGTCCTTTGGCCCACTTTTTAATGGGGTTGTTTGATTTTTTTCTTGCTGATTTGCTTGTGTTCTTTTTAGGTTCTAGTTATCAGCCCTTTGTCGGACGTATAGCATGCAAATATTTTCTCCCATCCTGTAGGCTGTCTATTCGCTCTAATGAATATTTCCTTGGCTGTGCAGAAGCTTTTTAATTCAGGTCCCGCTTACTTGTTTTTCTTATTGCTGTGATTTCTTTTGGGGTCTTCTTCATAAATTTTTTACTGAGGCCAATGTCTATAAGAGTTTTTCCAACATTTTCTTCTAGAATTCTTATAGTTTTCTATCTTGGGTTTAAGTCTGTTATCTATCGTGTGTTGATTTTTGTGAGTTGTGAGTGGTGTGGATCTTGTTTCAGTCTTCCACATGATAAGATTTTTATTGTTTGGTAAGGTGGTTCACATAGCCAATATCAAATGTCCTACTAGCCAATGCAAAAAGATGAATTATTCAGTATCAGTATTCACAGTGATTGTGAACAAAACAACCAGCTGCTATGGAGATTAATAACTACTCAGAAAACAGATATTTATTAATTAGCTCTTGTGTGTCAGAAAATGAGAATTTTGTGACCAGACAAGATCCTTTCCTTCAGGGAGCTCACATTCTAGCTTGAAATAAAATCATTAAAGAAAGTTTATAAATGTGGTTGAGAAATACAATATATTGAGCCATTTAATCCTTTATGCTTGATTGGTATTCGTCTGACATAAATCAATTATTGCAGTGTGTGTCTATTTGGAACTGGAGTGTGTGCACACTTCCATGTATATAATGCACTATTAACCAATATTTAACAGGCTTTATCTTTACTCCGAAATTAAGAATTGTTTGGGACCACAGTATATTTTTTTCAATAATTTTATTCCTTGCAATATAAACCACAATTCAGTTGTTGAATTACATTGAGGTATATCAGTGATTTTAGGTGTAGTTATTGGAGCTCTATTGGAGCAATAATTGTGGAATCTGAAACTTTGTTTCTGCCCTTAAGTCAGTGGCTTTCTCATATGTAACATATTGCTGAGTTTCCAAGAAAATTAAAGAAACTGCTAACAGAAGTGGAAAATAGTTTTAGAAATAGAGATTTTTAGAGATGATCCAATATAACCAAATAGTAATGTGGTTAATAGTGAGAAATTCCCTCATGTGCTGACTAGAGACTTCTGTCTTGTTTAGATTGTCAGCCTAAGGAAATACTGATGAGATTTTATAGCCCATTTTTAGCTAGTGAGAACTTTTTCAGGTAGAAATATCACAAAGCAATGCTTCAGTTTTAAGTTTAAAATAAGTGAATAAAATATTTAGGGAGCTTATTCTAGATTGAAGTGAAAGTGTAAACCTAAGGTCTAATGATAATTAAGGATTCAAGTATTGGCATGTTAGAATAAGCTCTCAGGAAACAGTTAATAATCAGTACACTTTGAGATAGGCATTAATTAGGGTATAAAATAAGCTGCTATTGATTAGAAGAAAAAGACCACTAAATACAGTGCCTAAAACAAAATGGAAATTTACTTTCAATAATCTTAATGAATAGGGTCCAGAGTCTGTTGGGTACTTCTGCTGCCCTTAGCACTAGGCTTCTGACTTTGAGTCAAAATATACTGATCTAATTCTTGCCATCATCCAGACAGAGAGAAAGGGCCGAGGGCCACAGGAATGCATGAGAAATTGTTCCAAGTTGATTCCTGGAAATGGCAATCATCACTTAAGCTCAACAGCCATAGGATTGACCAAAACTTAGTCTCAAGGGTACATGTAACTACAGAGGGCTAAAATGTATTATATAGACAAACAGATAAGCTTCATGTCTGCATTGATAAGGGAGAACAGATACTGGGGGACACCAAGTAGTTAGCGACAAGAAATTATATCCTAAGAAAAATATCCTAATAAATACTTTTGGTTCTCAGACTTATAGATCTTACTTTCATAATATATATGCTTAAAATACAATTAGACCAAATTAAGGAATAGGTTTACCCATAATTTCATCCTTTGAATTTACCAAGTGTTTTATATTTTAATATGTATTTCCAATTTTAATAAACTTCTGCATAACATTGTTACGGAATGTTTTAAATATTCTGATTGTCCATGAAAACAGTTTGTGGTCACTTGTTATTGCAGTAACTCATCATTCTAATAGACAAATTAAATCCCATCAACTATATATAAATATACGTGTTTACAAATCTTTAGAAAGCCCCATATATTCGTTGACAATTGTAGCACTTAACTCATACTCTTCTTTACCCATAAACTCCTGCAATGATTCTAGATAAATACAATGTCCGTCTGTCATCTTATCTTTACTATTCATTGAAAAGAGAATGGATTTTGAGATCAACGTGGCCCTTGGTAGACTTCAAGTATTTATCCACAATTGTATGACTGCCTAAACAATGTTTTGGGGAGCTGTCTCAAGTGAGGACTTGTAGGATATCCTTAACTATATTGGTGCATCTCTTAAAATACAGTATACCCATTTGACTTCCAGAGTCAGAAATGAAGAAATGATCCATCTCTTAGGGACAAGTCACATTAATCAAGTCAAGTGAGATAAGGCTGATATATACAAGATACAATAATATATCACTCTAAAATAATTATTGGTCTGTGACATTTAAATAAAAACCAGTTGCGGGGACTGGGGTAAATCCGCAAATAAAGGACATGGGGAGCACTGTAGGGGGTGAAGGGCATGTCTTTAACCCGCACTTGGGTGAGGCAAAGACATAAAGTGTAACCATAATGTTTGTATCCTCACAATACCCTGAAATAAAAAAAAACAAAAAAACAAAAAAACAATATTTTACAAATATTTAGGAGCGCCAATATTTTGCACAAAATGCTATGCTAATGGAGTACAGAGAAATTCACCTTTTAAGAGCTAACTCACAAATGAAAGAGATGAGCATATCTAAATAACTGTAACATAGTTCAATGAACAAAGAGACAGGAGTAAAATGCCACTCTGAACTTGGAGGCTTCCAACTCAAAAAAATATATATTGCTCATATCTTCAAGTTGTTCAACAAGTAATTTAGCTCTCCTCATCTGAAATAAGTCAGAGTCTCCAAACCCTAGGTAACATTGTTTGCAATAGCATATTATAATATCGGGAATACTATTATCCTAGAACATTTATTGATTAGACATCTGTTCCTTACTGATATGCAATGTGTTAGGTCAAATATATACTTTTCAAACTTTTGTTATAGATCTAGTTTAAGGATATATTTAGCCGGGCGCGGTGGCTCACGCCTGTAAATCCTAGCACTCTGGGAGG
>RJWJ010007369.1:13045-57980 GCA_004363605.1 Indri indri
GAGATGAGCATATCTAAATAACTGTAACGTAGTTCAATGAACAAAGAGACAGGAGTAAAATGCCACTCTGAACTTGGAGGCTTCCAACTCAAAAAAATATATATTGCTCATATCTTCAAGTTGTTCAACAAGTAATTTAGCTCTCCTCATCTGAAATAAGTCAGAGTCTCCAAACCCTAGGTAACATTGTTTGCAATAGGATATTATAATATCGGGAATACTATTATCCTAGAACATTTATTGATTAGACATCTGTTCCTTACTGATATGCAATGTGTTAGGTCAAATATATACTTTTCAAACTTTTGTTATAGATCTAGTTTAAGGATATATTTAGCCGGGCGCGGTGGCTCACGCCTGTAATCCTAGCACTCTGGGAGGCCGAGGCGGGCGGATCATTCTGAGCTCAGGAGTTCAAGACCAGCCTGAGCAAGAGCGAGACCCCGTCTCTACCAAAAATAAAAAGAAATGAATTGGACAGCTAAAAATATATAGAAAAAATTACCTGGGCATGGTGGCGCATGCCTGTAGTCCCAGCTACTCGGGAGGCTGAGACAGTAGGATTGCTTGAGTCCAGGAGTTTGAGGTTGCTGTGAGCTAGGCTGATGCCACGGCACTCGCCCCAGGAGAGAGAGTGAGACTCTGTCTCAAAAAAAAAAAAAAAAAAAAAAAAGGATATATTTGATTTTTGTAATATATTAGCAAATTTATTTATTCCTGCTTTGGCAATAAACTTCATGATGGTTTTATTTCTTATAAGCTAAGTTACCTGTATTATATAAGATGTAATTCAGCTGTGCATAAAAGAAAAATAAAATTCCAAAATAAGTGTGGATTAAACACAATATAAATTTATTTCTATCACATAAATATTTAGTGGATGGGCCAGAACTGGTAAATCAGCTCCACAAGCATTAGGACCTTACTACCTGTTTTTCTACCAAACTCAATACCTGTTTTTTTTCTTGATGGTTCAGTTCCAGTAAATGAATCCAAATTCCAGCCAAACAGAAGAGAAAAAGGAAGGAGAAGAGCTTGCTCTCTGCCATTAAGGACAGTAAATATAGGTGACAGATACCACTAGCACTTATGTCCCGCTTAATAGAACTTAATCACCTACATTTCCAAGAAAGCCTAAAAAAAACTCAATTATTTTCGGAGATACAATTGAAGAAAAATATTAAAATAGATAATGAGGGTCAATTATTTTCTGGAATACCTCTCAATTTTCTTCAGAAATATGAAGTCTATTGACAAATTCTTCTAAGCATACTTTAGAATAATCATCTTAAGGGTTATTTTTAAGATAAACCCGCAGAAAAATCTCATAGATTATTTTGGGGGGAATTTTTATCTTAAATTTTCTATACATAACACTGTCTACTTAGAAATCTCAAGAGATACAGAACATTATGAGAAAGTTGATAAAAAGAATAAAATTTCAAAAATTATTTGTATTCTCATATACCATCATCAAAAACAGAAAATATAATATAGAAAGACATCATTTATATTAAGAAAAGAAAGTGTAAGACCATGAGAGATACACTGAGATTTCTTAGTGAATAGTAATTGTTGTGTGTGTGTGTGTGTGTGTTTTTTTTTTTTCTGAACACTTAACTTTGTATTTCTTTTCATTTTCCTTTGGCAAGAACTTGCAGAACATTGTCACATAGAATCAGTGGCAGTAGTCATTCTCTATTATGTTTAAGGGGAAATTTTCAATTTTTTCTCATACATATTTAGCTAGTTCTTGGCAGCCAGTTTCACAACTTAAGTGATTTATTTATATTCTGGTTTAAGAAGTGTTTTTATCTTAAAAGAATTTTAAAATTCTCCAATTACTTTTTTTTTCTTGATTATATTGAAATAAACTGCTTGGTCTATTTCTTTTTCCTTGTCAATGTCAATTATTAATAATAGATTCTCTAATATGAAATCATTTCTGTCATTACATCTGGGGAAAATCACTATGGTGATGGTTTTGCTGTTACGTGCTTTTTGTTTGTATTTGCTTGTGTTTTACATTGTTAGATTTAGGATTTTTGTTGTTATTTTATTTAGTGGTTTTGCACCTATTTTCATTAGTGAGATTGGCCTGTGATTGAATCTTTAAACTTAGTGCCACTTTTAAAATTATATTGTGTGGGTAACAAATCTCAAAAACAAAATTGTTCATTTGATAAATTTTTCCCTCTGGCTTTCATTTCTATAACATTTAATATTAGTTTTATTGGCACAATTTCCTTTCTTCTACTTTTTTGAGTCCATTTTTCAGTTCTTCGTCTTATACCTTGAGATAGATGATTAGCTCATTCATTTTCTATCTTTCTTTTCTCTAATATTGTATGAACAATGTCTATAAATTTTTCTCTAGTTACCCCTCTAGTTATTTCTCATAATTATAACCTAATTTCCACTATAATTGCATTTATTTAATTTTTATTTAGAAGCACAATTTAAAATGTCTAAATTATGTTTATTAACTGATTTTTGTTAATTTATTTTTGTTACTCAGTCTATATGACACTAATTCTTTGAAAATTGTTGAAAGTTCTTTTGGGAACTAATTCAATTTTTAAATGTCAAACGTAATTCAAAAAAAAAAATGCCTATTCTCCAGCTGTTGTGATGTATTTCTTATATTTCCATTAGATCTAGTTCAGTACATGTGTTTTTCAAATTGCCTGTATAATTACTAGTTTTTGTCGGTTTTATCAATTATTGAGAAATGATGATACATTTCGCACTATAATGGCCTTTTTTTCTATATATATTTATATAATTTTTACATTGTGTATATCATTAGTTGCATATATATTTGAAATATATACTTATATTTTCTATTATACAGTAGCCCTTTTTGTCTTTAATTATGTTTGAATAAATCTACTTTATCAAATAAATTTAAGATAATTCGTCTTTATATTTCTCAGTAATTGCCAAGTATAAATTTCCCATTTTTCATTATGCCTTTCTTATATTTTTGGTGTATGTTTTGTATATGGTTATGGCATATGACTGAATTTAAATATATATAATTTTTCTAAGTATGTATTGATGATATATTGGGAATTATTTTTACCACATTCATTTTTGCTATCTTTCCTTTTTTAAACATGTTTTGCCTTCTGTTTTAGTTTTATTATTTCAAATTTTCCTCTTGCTCTTTTGAAAGTCTGTTGCAATTTTTCTATGATTACCTTTTTAATTTTTTCCTCTTTGGGTGTTTTTTAGATGTTCTTTATGTTGTTGGTATTTTTAGCTTTTGTTATGATAAGTCTAAGGGTGGATTTTTTGTATCTATTCTGCTTCATGTTCATCACCCCTTACTATTCTCCCAGAACCTCCAAAACTATGTTGGACCTTCATTAAATAATCTCTTAACCTCTATTTTATATTTCCTTTCTATGTCCTTGTGTCCTCTGTATAATCTGCTACTTAACTATCTTCTGTGTACTTTAAGTTATTATTATTATTATTTAAATATTAGATATTCTATGAGGGGATCTTTATGCTAACTTCCTACTTGCAGTGGACCAAAAAGGCTCCCAGTCCTATCCCAGATCACCCAGCAGCTATTAAAACTCAAGTCTCTAGTTTGCTGAAATCATCAAAAGTCCTCAGGTCTACCAGGCTTCCAGCATTAGCTTATCATAGTGAATTTCAGCTTTCTATGGTTTACGCCTTCTGGAATGTTTCCTAATTTCCTTACAAATTCAGGTGTATATTTTGTATGATTTCAGGTGTATTTTGTCAAGCATATTCTATGTTTTGGAGGTGGAGTGTTTTTCAAAATAACGTTTCAAACATGTTGGTAGAACTGAAACCTGCACATCTTATCATAGGCTTCTATGTCAGGGTCTATAAATATAAAATCCGAAGGCAAGAGAATTTTCTGTTACTATTAAATGTATTTAATTTTTAAGAAAAGAGTGTTTTCTTTATGTATAAAAATATTTTACTGCCAAAACTGATTATCCATCTTAGTAAATATTTTTAAAGGGTAAAAATATCATCACATTACTGTTAAGCTGTAAAAACTCACGTTCTTTTGTAACTTTTTCTACAAAGTTATGTCAGAACAAATTTAACTTAAATAGATAGAAACTAAAATGTATATAATGTTTTAAGTAAAGACTATAGACAGAGTAGAAAGAAATACTATGCCATTAGATGCCAAAACCACAGAATAGAGTTACTAAGTATTTGCAGAACTCTTTTGGCATAAAGCCATGTGTTCTCTAACAAAATTCTTTACTTCTACTATAAACACATTGATTTGAAGTATGCAAGTGTCAGAGTAAACCTTCCTTCCATTGCACTGTTATAAAACTATCACTGTCTACTTGGATGTCAAAGCTTTACTCTCTGCCTTAAATTATGAACGGAGGAATAGCTAGGAGGCTCACAAATGAAAGTTACTGAAGAAAGAGATATCATTCAGGCATGTAATCTGGGTATTCTTGAATCCTCTTTCTCCCATCATTTCCCCTCAACCAAGCTTGCCCCACTCCTCCAAGTCCATACACTGTCATCACATTATTTTAATTTTATCTCAGAAATGGTTTTCTTAGTTATTCCTGTCTTTATGATCTAATTCTAATTCTGTTGACCATTGGAATTGCCGTATACAAATGAGGACTTTCAAAGTATTTTTACTTCTTTCCAATTAGTCTCCTTTCAATACTAATCTTATCTAATAGCATAGTTTCGGTTATCACTTCTAATGGATAACTTCTAAAACTTTGTCTTATATTTTATCATTGACTCTATTTTTAACTTCTGGTGTGTACTACTAACTAGATATCTGAAGTACCTGAAATGCCTTCCTGGCGAACTGAGCTTATTTCTCTCCAGAAAACATCTTGCTTCTGAATCTGCACTTTCTGTTTCTGACAGGGTTGTTGTCCTATTCCTCAATTTTCTTTGGCCTTGCCTCTCTTTAAGCCTTACAACAAATCTAAAAACCGTCAAGTTTCATCAGCTTATCTTATCTCTTTACATTTACCAATCCTTTTCTTTTTTAATTATTATAAGCTATTTTAAGCATACATTAAATATTGGATGATAATAGAACAAATATCTATTTTTCTTCTCATGTGACTGATCAGATGTTAATATTTTACTTTATTTGATTCAGATTCATTTTCGTACCTCAAATAAATTATAACTTTAAAAAGTAAAGGCTTATTTATATTTTCCTGATCTCATTCACATCCTTTCATTGCAGAAAAACCTACTTTTCTGAGTTTGAGTTTCTTTATTTATATTTATCATTTATTGCATTATGCATAAACTAAACTAACAATGGTTTAAACATTTTAAAATTTTAAATAAAAGGCATGATATTGCATGCACCTTCCTGCTTTTTTGATATGTTGTTTTTTGAGATTTATTGATGTTTATACTGGTATCTTTAGTTTGTTAATTTTGGTATATTATTGCATGAATATAACATCATTTATCAGTTTGCATTTTAGAGGATATCTTGATTAATTCTAATTTTTAAAGATTAAAAGAATATAGTAAATGTTCTCATAAATGTCACAATGTACAGATATATAAGAGTTATAAATAGTATCCACTAGCAGTGGAGTTACTAGTTTATAGAATATATATGTTTTTAATTTTGCTAAGCTTTTGGTAAATAGCTTTAGATAGGGGTTGAATCAATTTCAATCCCAGTAATTAATGCAACTTTCATTCCCCTCAGTATTGCTAATATTTGTCACTAAGAGTGATTTTCATTTTTCCCAATCTCATGGAAATGAATTACATTTTCTCTGTATTTCCCTGATTACTCATGATATTGAAACATATTTACTGGATATTTTGTTTTTCTTTCTTCAAATGGCTATTTGTATTCTTTGCCCACTTTTATAGGAAGCTGATGCTTCTTAGTTTACATTTCTTATGGTTTTTAAAAAGCTCCTACTCATCATCATCATCATAATTGTAGTTAACATTTATATAGTGTGTCATATGCTTTTCAAAATTGTTTACACTTATTAGCACAAATCATGGACACTAATACTTTTTTGGTTATATATGATAAAATGTCTTCCTGTCTATTGCATTATAATGCACAGAACATTTTCATTTTGGCGTATTTAAATTTATCAGCCTATTTCTTTTGTGATCTCCCTTCAATATGTCTAGGAATTCTTTCTTACTACGAAGGCTTAAATATTTCCCTATATATCCTTTTAAATATTTAGCATTTTTATTTTTACATTTAGTCATCTAATGCCCCTGGAGTTTACTTTTAGCAACATTGGGATCCACTTATTATTATTTTTATGTAGAAACTATTCCCAGCACCAGCTGTGTTTAGTCCATTATTTTTCAGCTGAATTCCAACAATCTATCATATGTTAACTTGCCATAATTGTGTGAATATGTTTCAAGGCTCTCTATTATGTCTCCATCAGTCCACTTATATATCCCAATGTAAATATACTTTATTAAAATTAGTATAACTACATAATATATCCTGGTACTGATATAATTCATCCCTCTACCTTGTTATTTTAAAATTGTCTTGGTTATTTTCATTCTAATTATTCTTGATGACTTCCTGTAAAAACCCTATTAAGATTTTTGGAATAAATTGAGTATCTATTAATACATTATGTTTTAGTAATATTGTCACGTTTATGATATTGAGTCTTATGTATACTGACATGGTTATTTTTTCATTTATTTCTATCTTTTATGTCACTGAATAAAATTTTGTCATTTTTGTTTTTAAAGATCTGCATTACCTTTAATAGATTGGAACTTCAATATTTTGTGATATTTTAAATAATAGTCTTTTTAAAAATTAACATTTTTTTGAAAGCATTTTTTTATGATTTAATGAACTTCCCTCCACGTGGCTTCAACCAGCCAGGACACAGCCCCATTCCCCACACTCCCCCACATGCATCCCCTTGGTCTTCTCCTCAGCAATTTTCTTCAGCTCTTTTTCATGATGACAGGATGCTATGAGAACTTTCTGTTCTCCAGAACTTTGTAGTAAATAGTCCTAGATGAACAGAGAAAAGGCTTATAACACACAATGGCAAGTATCAACTCTCTGATGGATGTGAGGAGAGATAATTGCCACTTCATACCTTCCAGGACCCAGGTATGGGATGTTTCTGATCTGGGCACTAATAGGGCCACTCATTGCCCCTTCCGGTGAATCTATACCAGCAGATTCTCCAAGGATTCTGGTACCCCTGGACATGAGCTGTGTCAGCATGTTGCTTAATCTTGGCCCTAAATTAGTTTTTGAATGCTAATTCTGTTATATAATAGTACAATCTCGTTTTGTATCATCCTTGCTTTTTTTCCCCTCTATATTAAATCTCCATATTTAAATTCCTAGCCACCTCCTCACTGGTATTTTTGCAGGAGATGGTGGTTTTCCCCTTGCTTGGTACAGTCATTCAGCATTCTCCCTCTTTAATCATTAATTTTCCTAAAGAACATTCCCAATTAACAACCTTCCATTTTTACCTATTACCAGTATGGTGAATTCAAAACTTTTTAGACTTGACTTCATGACCTGACCACAGCCTGCATTTTTAGACTCATCTATTCTTTTTCCATTTTATTATCTGCTCCCAAGAGCACGTGGTTTTTAATAACTTGCAATTTCTTGTGGGCTACCAGAATGCCTGCCTCAGTTACTTTGCTGGATATGGCCACTAGGTGGTGGCTTCAGTTTTTGACATGTAGTGGGAAGCTCACAACATGGTGACTTGCTTCTTTAAAGCCAATAAGGGAAAGGGTCTCTTCATAAGGTTGAAAGCTCAAAACTTTTCACTGATATCTATTCAGTCAAAAATAATTTGTTATTTATTCACTCTTTCAATAGATAGAGAATCTGTTATACTATATGCACCTCTGTGTGGTATGTTCAGGTGCTATAACTATTAACAAATCAGACATGGCTCTTTACATGCTATTAAACAGAGTGAGATAAGCACATAATCTCATATCTTTCATTCTCTTTGTCATATTCTATTGGTTAGAAACAAATCAAAGTCCCACCCACACTTAAGGTGAGGGGATTGATTATACAAGGGTATGGATACCAGGAGGCAGAGATCATGGGGAGCATTTACAATATGTCCCCTGATATCTTCTATTCCAAACTTTCTATCAACAAACACAGTCAGCAGGTTCCCTTTTTATAACTTTCTTATTCAGTATATAGAAAACCACATAGAAAAATAGAAACACAAGCACATATGCACGTAAATGTTTTTTATTTACAGAAATGAAATTATACTATTTATACCATTGGACAACTTTTTCTTCTTTCTTAACACTCTATTGCGGACCTTGTTCCTATATCACCAATGTTTACATATCACTGTGTATAAATCTGTCATCTTTTTAGCTGCTATCTGATATCAAATTAGAGATAATAAGGTATACAAAATACCAGAACAATAAGGAAAAGTAATGTTAAAGTAATGCTGCATCAACCCATGGATAGGTATTTTCAGGATAGCACAGTCCACAAGTGGCTATTAAAATTTAAATTAATTAAAATTAAAACAATGGAAACTTAGTCCCTCAGTCATATTAGCCATATTACAAGTATTCAATAGTTATCATATATGGCTAAGGACTACTCTATTGGACAGGGCAGATAGGGAACCCTACCTTTATCATGGAAACTTCTGTGGGACACTGCTATTACCGGGAACAATGATGAATGAAATATAGGGTTTGATTTCAAATTATTTTCTAGGACATCATGTGGTCTTTCATCTGGTGAGAAGGTATTAGATATTTTTCCCTTAATGTGTAACAAACAATAAAAAAAGCAAAATTAAATTTAAAGAATACATAACACACAAATGGATGTTGAAAGCCTATTTACGCAAACTAAAAGTAGCAATGTAAAATTGCTTAAATCATCTAAATAAATAAAAGATCACATAATGGAAACGTGAAGATTTCTAAATATTCTGATCGTTCATTTATTTGATAAAATACAACTTTAAAATAGGCTGTTCTTCCATAGAATCATTTTAGTTCCTATTCTCTTTCAGTGATATATTTGCCTTTTCTGGTCTTAGCACCAAATTAAATTTAATGATTTATTCTTGAATTAACCTCAACATATTATTTTTTTGTATTTAGCACAGTAAAAATCCTATGGCTTGTATGTAAACTATGTGAAAAAAAAACAATTGTAAGGTCTATCTAGGGAAAATGTAATATAAATGTGAGTATACACATATATAAAAATATATATAAGGAGAAATTATCACATACTTATCCCCACAGATGTCTAAGATTTTTATTAAACAATATGAGTTTTCAAAATATGGTATTGGCAAGTTACTGCTGTAGCAAATAAATTGAACGTTTCTACAAAATACCTTAGCATATATAAAGAAAAAGAAAGGAAAAGAAAGAGACCATAAAAAATAGAATAAATATACAGGGGAAACACTCCATGTACCTTGAAATTGTCCTAATATAATCCCAACATAATTTTATAATGACAGAAATTTTTAAAAGAAAATGTAAAAAAAATATTATTCTAATATACACATATAAAATATGAATGTATACCGCATAATAGTTATATAAGCAGTCTATCAGAGTAATTTCCATTTTAGTGTTATAAGGGAGTTAATCAACACCCAGGGCCACACATCTAGTAAAAGTTAAGCCATGATTATATACAGGTACCTAAAATATTAATATTCTCTTTATGCTTTTTTGAAATGTTTTTGTGAACTTATTTATGAAGTTTGTATGCAATGTATATTTTATATGCATATGTATTATATATAATACAGTGTACATATAATATGTATATGTAAACATATATAATTTGTGAAGTATATATACACATACCCACAACACTTAACCAAGTTTAAAGCTAATTTTTGATAAGTGGAGAAATCTATTTCACATTTCAATTCAGAATCCATCTGAATTTCCTTGACAATAATGATGCTCCTTATTTATTTTATTTAAACATGCAACCAAAAGCCATTTAACACATAGTCATGGTAGCCATGGTCTCAAATAAACACCAGTTTTTCGTACTGCTGAGGGTTTTTGAAGTACATGGAGATCTTAACAAAGTGTCAAGCAGAGAGGTAGATTATTTGTCAATCAGAGTGAATAAAAAATAACTGTATTTAAGAAAGGAAAGAAGTCTCAGTGGCCGATATTCCGCTAATCAAACCTATGAGCCAAACAATTAATCAAATAACTTGCAAGAATTTACTGGGGAGGTAGACATAGATGCTGGTACTTATGCTTGGAAAAACACATTCCAGAGGTTTAAAACAGGCTGCTAAATCTACCATGTATTACGGGCTGTCACAGACAGCACAGTAGGATAAGGATGATGGAGACCAGATTCATAACCGCAAGACGAAGGAATCATTGCCAAGTTAGTAGTTACATTCTGTTAATGCAGACTATAATATTCTACCTAATCTGTTGACTAAAAAACATATACATGTAAGTGAAATATGCATGCATTATTAGAAATACAAGTGCATTAATTTTATATATCTTTTTTTTACTATTAGATTAAGAATTATTGTTAAAATAATAGCTTTCCAAGTATGACGTAGCTTTGCTTATTGGCTTAGTGTTTTGCTAAGTGAATTTTGGTATGCAAAAATGAGAACAGCTCTGTTTTAATTTTATTATATCAGAAAACCAGTAGAATGAATGACTTGACCACAGGTTATGGAATTGAACTTAGGAAAAATAAAAGTTGGGGCAATAAAAAAACAAAAAACCCTCATAGTTAATTCCAGTAAAATTAATGTAGAAATCAGAATCAGGCTTTAAAAAGTAGATAAATATTTATAAAGTAATGAAAAGAACTAAAAATATTCAAATTAAGAATGAGAAAGTTTATTTAAATCACATATAAAATATGTTAATTACAGTATAAAATAAAATACCAGTGTGCACATACAGTAAAATGTAAGAATTAGGAAATACTATTTTTTATGATAATTAACAAAGTAATGGCAAAATTAAATTGACAAGATACTAAGAAAACACAAATAACTCAATTATTTGCCAAACATCATATTTAATCACATACTCAGACTGAGATTTTTGGTCAGATTTTTTAATTTTTAAGAAAGCGATTTTATGACCATGTAGTTTTAGATAATAAAAAGTAGCGGCTCATTTTTAATACATTTTATAACCTCAGAAACAAAGAAAAAATTTAAATCAATCTCTTTATATATGTTACATTTTTATTCAATCTTCCTGTCTCCCTCCCCTCTCCACATCACATTCTTTTTCTTCCTCTCTCTCTCTATATATGTATGTGTGTATATGCTATATATGTGTGTGTGTGTGTGTGTGTGTGTATAAATATATATGTATATATCTGAATTTGCAGATTTTAGCACTGTTCTCCAAAAAATGGATAAACCAAATAGATGGAAAAATCCATGAGAATGTATAATAGAAGGCTCTCAACCACTAATCCTGATTGACGCTAATCCACTTGACCCGCAAAACAACTGCAGAACAAATATTCTTTTCCAGTGCACATGGAACACTCATAAGACAAGTGTGTACTCAACTAAGAAACATGTCTCAAGAAATTGAAAATAACTTACATCATACAAAATATGTTATCTAACCACAATGGAAATGGATTAGAAATGTATTTTAAGGTACCTGGGAAAATCTCAGAATATCAAAAATTAAATATAACACTTGTAACCATAACCAATACATACAGCCTAAAGTTGTAATATTTTCTTTAATTTTTTATTTCCAAAAGGAAATTGATTTATTTATCCCCTTTAACATCATTTTCAACAAAGGACAAAGTCTGCAATGTAAACTATTCATTTAAAAAAACAAGATGTTTTAATATTCCTAAACTTGTAAGAATTTTGATTTGTTATATAGTAAGCATTTAGAAGTACATCTATAGCTAAGACTTACAGACAAAATTTGATATGTGTTGATTTTCTGTCTACCTATACCTCAACTCCTCTAATTCAACACCATGAAAAAATATATGGGAAATTTCTTTGTCTTACATGTGAAATTAAGGAAAAAATTTACCATTTCTTTTTCTTAAAATCATCTGGATACAAAATATATAGCCATGGCTATCGCAAGTCACCACTCTGATTTGTGAGCCTTATTTGGATATTTTAACAGGTTGATTTAGTTTTAACAAATGCTGCTAACTGAAAAAGAAAAAAAAAGACAAAAATGATGTAAATGTTACATTTCTAGGTAGGGTTACAGTTTAAAAGCCATTTCTATGTAGGAGGATTGCTTTTAACTGGAAACCAGAAAACCTTCCAAGAATATGTCATAAATGGATTTTTTAAATGTTAGTAAGTTGAGTCAGTGATTGATATGCTTTGAAAGACTGTTCACTTAGAAGAAATCCCCATTTGCAATTCTGAAGTGTAAAATGAAAAAGGAGAGGAAATACACTTACTTAAATCATTTATAAAGATTTACAGAGGCAGCAATAATTTTACCTTTAAAAAATTATCAGCGAATGAAATTAGTGCTGGTGAAACTGAGGGATGGAGGCCAAGTACAT
This sequence comes from Indri indri, assembly GCA_004363605.1. Taxonomy (NCBI): domain Eukaryota; kingdom Metazoa; phylum Chordata; class Mammalia; order Primates; family Indriidae; genus Indri; species Indri indri. The sequence goes on from RJWJ010007369.1 coordinate 25,623, forward strand.
GTTGGCTGGTGCTCTGTGTACTTCCCTTCACATCTCTTCCAACAGTTCTTAGTTTTGACCTTGAAACACCTGCTTGCTAGAAAGGACTGTCTGTCAAACTGAGCTACGTTAAAATTGTTCTGTGCTTGGAAGGAATGTGGAGGTGTAGAATGAAATCTTAAGCTCTCTTTTCCTCTGTGATCTGAGCTTTTAAACAGAAATTTTCTGCGCTTAAACTTACCAGTTCATTAGTCCTCATCTCAGTTACTAAATCTAGTGTGTATAGAAAAAAGTGTTATTTCAAAATGTGAAATAAAAAAATATAAACTTTCTAAATTGGGGTTAGAAATTGTACAGTGTTTATTTAAATTGAAACAAAAAATTCAAACTGTTATTTTATTTTAGAAGGATTAAATTAAAAATAATGTAAATTTAAGAAATTTTAAAGAATTGCTGATATTGATTCTTTTATTACTCTTTTGATTCCTTTATATTACAATTTATATAAAGAAATAGATAACATGAAATAGTTATTGCTCTTATCACCATTAAGAAAGGGAAAAGAGAACTGTGTATAAACCTACACTCAGCTGATTATCTAATGTGATTTTGTACAATTAAATTTAGTCTTTCTCAACCTCAGGTTCTACATCTGTTAAATTGTACAGATAATTCTCTCTTCCATAATGTGGAATAAAACATTTATATGTACCTCAGTTTTTCATTTATTTAGCAGCTTCTAAAGGAATTAGAGGATAGAGGTACAGGTTGTCGAAACATAAAACACTCAACTATTCTTTAGATTCATTTAGACAACACCGAAAAAGATTTGCTATTACTTACACAGCTATTACTATAAAATTAAAAATCAACACAGGCTTTCTTTGTATCTCTGATCATAAGGCTATTTATATTTATATCTTTTTAATAAGAAGGATAAACAAAAATTCTATGATACTGGTAGATTGTGTTTCATAGCATCAGGGACTGTTAATTTTATGTAAAGCTGTGGGAATATAAATTTTTATTAAGGAAGACTGAATATATTAATATTTGGTTATAACAAACTTACAAGTGTTTGTGCACTTAATATTGTATTACACTTGAATTGATATACTTGCTTATTATGTATGCAATTCTATACTAGATAAAATTAGATTAAACAGAGTCTTGAAATGTGAGGAATTTAAATATCTAGCACATGTTAGTAGTGAAATCTCTGTGTCAATTTTTTTCATGAGGAACATAATCAAAATACATGAAAGTCATTTGACATTTTAATTATTAGAGAAGTTTATATACCATAGTTCAATTGAAGAAAATGTATATGATATTCTTAGAACTGCATCAATTTAAATACTTCTCATTGTATTTTCATTTAACAAAAGGATTGGACCTCCTTTACCACACCTCACCAACTTCTCACCATTCAGCATAAAGATAATTTTCTCTTATTCCTTAGCATGGTACATCAGGCTCCCAATGACTTGCCTTCTTATCTGTCTGGCACAGGCACATCATTTCACATGTAATTTATGAACCAGGTATAATGAATTACTCTGAATACTCAGAATTTGACATATTCTGCTGTATTTCTGTGTATTTATATATGCTGTCAATACTAGTACATTTTTCTTTCTATCGGTACATTGAAAATAAATCAACTCATTCTTCAACATGTAATTGTCATCTGGTGCTTCCTCCTCTATCATACTACAGATGGTCCCTGACTTACAATGGTTTGATTTATAATTTTTCAACACTGCTATGGTACAGAAGTGTTACACATTCAGTACACTTCTTGACTTATGGTGGGGATACATTTACATAAACTCATTGCAAATTGAAAATATCATAAGTCAAAATCAACTTTCAGTTTATGTTATTTACAACTTATGATGGGTTTATTGGGATGTAATCCCATCATAAGTTGAGGAGCATCTGTATAGATTATTTCACATCTCTATGATAGAATATTTCAATTATACGTCTACCATTCTATTTTGTCCATTAATATTAAGCTCTCTGAGAATACATTTTATTTCAAAAATATTCATAGTTAGAAGCTCTTTGAGAAAAATATTCACTTTATTTATATTTCAAATCTGCGTTGTAGGAGGCCCAATGATTTGATGATTAATGAAAATGAAATGACTAGAGGAGAAAAGAAAGAAATTTTTCCTCAAATTCATTGTGTGGAAGCAATCTATTCATCTTTTAAAGAATATATTTAAAAGTTTCACAGTCTCTCGATTCCCTACTATTTTTCTTTTCAAAGTAAATGTTCTTTTGTAATAATTTATAATTGACACTGTAATTAAAAGTAACTTTTCTTTTACATAAATTTCCAAACGCATAGCACAGAGTGATTATGATAAACATGGACATAAACCAGCTGCTTTTGGTCTACTTATTTAATGGCAGATATCCCAATGACAATAGAAAAAATTGGGGGCATTAACTCGTATAGATACGTATTAAAAAACCCTCAATTCTCTGAAACCAGCCTCAGAATGAAAGATAACTGTTTAAATAGAAAAAAAGGAGGAAAGAATGCATATATATATACTCTCTCAAACAAAATACTCTTTGTCTTAGTCCCTTTAGTATTGCAATAAAGAAATAAGCTGGGTAATTTATTTTAAAAAGAGGTGTATTTGGCTTACAGTTCTGCATCCTGTACAAGAAGCATGGCACCAGCATCTACTTCTGATGAGAGCTTCAGGCTTCTTTTACTCATGGCAGAAGGTGAAGTGGAACCAGCCTGTGCAGAAGTCACATGGTGAGAGAGGAAGCAAGAGAGTAAAGGGGGAGTTGCCAGACTTTTTTAAGCAACTGGCTTTCATGAGAACTAACAGAGTGGGAACTCACCCCCACCCAGAAGAGCATTATTCATAAGGGATCTGCCCCCATGACTCATACACTTCCCACTAGGAACCACCTCCAACATTGGGGATTAAATTTCAACAAGAGGTTTGGAAGGTCAAATATTCAAACTACAGCAATTCTCAAACCATTTGTGTAGAAACCAGATGAGAGGTTTTGTTTTGTTCTCAAAAATTTAAACATATTATTAAAGATAAAACTTAATATCGTAGAAATGTTAACTTAAAGTCAGTTAACTTTTTAAAATTCCAATGCTTTAATAAAAGCAATATAAACTTTTAGCATTTACATTTATATTCAACCACTATATTTAAGCATTAGCAAATATTTTTGCAGATGAGTATCATTTTGTAAATATATTTTAGATACCAATATAAACATAAATTTTTATTCAAATACAGAGCACCTCATTGAGTGCTCACTATGCCCCCTACGCACTAATATGGGTATTGGAAAAAAGTAGTGAGCAAAACTAATAAACTCCTTTATCCCACAGAACTTTCATTCTAATATAGTTCAATGTAGTTATTATATTATATGGTAGTAAATGCTATAAGAAATAAATATACTTAGGAAAAAGGCATAGAGATGTTTTGGGGAGTTCAGAGAGGGCATCTTTGATTAAGAGGTGTGTGTGTGTGTTTGATATGCAGAAAATATTGAGTATCCAAAGTGTATAGACACACACACACACACACACACACACACACACATTTGAGTAGGAATTTAAATCAAAAACAAATAACTGGATCTGAATCCCACAGACAGCACACTTAAAAAGGAAAAACCAACAAAAAGCAACAAAAAGAAGGTATCAGTAAACCATGTGTATCATCCAAGCAAAGATAACCACATGAGCACAGAACGCCAGCAGTTGATGGAACTAAACAAAAATGGCATGAGATGAAATTTTACTTGAACAGTAGTTTTACATTTTGTATTTTTTAAACAACTGTGTTGGCTTGCTAAAGCTGCCACAACAAGATGCTACATACAGACTGGGTGGCATAAACAACAGAGATTTACTTTCCCACAGATCCAGAGTCTAGAAATCTTGAGATCATGGTGTGGGCAGGCTTGGTTTCTGAGGCCTCTCTTTCTGACTTCTAGAAGAGGCTCTTCTCTTTGTTTGTTCACATGGTGTTTCTCTGTTTCTGTGTCCAAATGGGCTCTTCTTATAAGGATATCAGTTGTGTTGAATTAGGGCCCTCATAATGACTTCATTTTAATTTGATTACCTCTTTGCAGACCTTATCTCCAAATATGGTCACATTCTGATGTATTGGGGTCAGGAACTTCCACATATAAATTTAGGTGAAGAGTAGTATAATTTAGCCCATAAAGACAACTTTTATATTTGATATTAGAGAAAAACTTTGATAACACTGAGAGTTCCTATGCATCCCACACCCAGTTCCCCTATTATTAACATCTTATATTATTATAGTATATTTGCTATTATTAATGAACCAATATTGACACATTATTACCAACATCTATAGTATATTCAGATTTTCTTAGTTTTGTACTTAATATCCTTTTCTTCCCCCTCAGGATCCAACCCGTGATATCACATTATAATTGGTCGTAATGTATTTGTAGGCTCACATTGGCTATGAAAGTTTCTCAGAATTTGTTTCTGGTGACCTTGTAAGTTTTGAGGAGTACTGGTCAGGTATTTTGTGTGATATTTTTCTATTGGAATTTATCTAATTTTAATGATTAAATTGAGCTTGTGGATTTGGGAGAGGAAGATCATACTGCCATTTTCATCACATCATATGAAGAACATATAATACAACAAAGTGACTAGAGTCAACAATAAGTGATGGTATACTTTCAAATAACTAAAAGAGTGGAATTGGAGTGTTCCTAACAAAAAGAAATGATAAATGCATGAGGTGATGGATACCCCAATTACCCTGCTTTTATTAATACACATTGCATGCTTATATCAAAACTTTACATGTACCCTGTAAATATACACAACTATTATGTCTCCAGATGGAAACCCTCTTGATCAGGCAGCTTTCTGAGCCCCTGACTGTATCTGACCTACACCACTAGCCTGCTTCCTGTGTCTGTTTTTTAATGGTTCTGCCAGAATAAACTGCTAGAGTATGAGAGGGTGTGTGTAAGACTCATCTTTGACCAGAATTGGAACGATGAGAAGAAGTTGCCTTTGGGGAGGAAGCTGGTTAAGTAGGACCACCAGAAACCCCTGGGCATGACGTGCAGAGTAACAAATTATCTATGTAATACTTCTACAAATATATGATGCAAATATGCATGCATAAAAATATGCAAAGGAAGAAAAATAGAAGCTTAAATGGAAAATAATACACTGATTTTATTAGGTGATGGAAGTCTGGGTAATTTGCATTTTAGAATACTGTTATTTTTCAATATTAGTATTGCAGTAAAGTTTTCTTTTAAAGCCTATAAAAAAAGAGAAAGCTTTACTAGGTTCCCTAATAAAGCCATAAGAGTCATTAGTATGGATAATACTATAACATTCCTCACTTAGAAATAAAAAGATTACTTGATTATTTATTTTCAATCCATAACCAGTGGACATCTAAGTGATTACTGTAAACAAATATAAGCAAGCGATAAATGTATACATGCATATTATAAATATTGAATACAGAATTAATTAGAGTGCACTTTATTCCTCAGACTTGCAATCTACAGAATATGGTATACACTTATGGAATATTTTCTGTGTATTTAAGTGTGGGCAGTTGTGCACATCTGTGTGTGTATAGAGAAGATGATGGTGAAAAACAAAAAGAATAAGAAGTAGAGAAACCATTATTTTATATCCATGTTATTTTACTTTCTGTAGTGTTCTAACAAATCTTTTGCTGCGGAAAAAGAGGTTTACTTAACGAATCCCTACATATATAAAATTAATATTTCTGTACAAAATTCTTAATTTATAGAGAATTTACTTTCAAAAGCTCTGTAAAAGGATGTGTCTGCATATCAAACATAATGCTTTTAATGCAGCATGTTTGTTCTTTATGTGAGTATGTAAAATGTCATCTAAATATAGACATGAGAGCTTATTTTATTGAAAAATATTTCTCTAGAAAATTTATTTGAATTTTGTTTCTTTTATTATTTATTTATTTGTTTAGGTCAGTTGAAGAAATTAGACTCCTATATAATTAAAAAAACTTAAGTCTTTTACAAAATATGAAGAATCTTTTCTTTTTAGATTTTGCCTCACTTAGTCCTATTTGTTTGTGCCTCTATGTTGTATAACATGACTTGCATTTGTATCTTAATTTTTTCTTAGAGTCTAAATGAATTTTATGATGTGCCTATAAATGAAACGTGTCATATTGCAAAATTTTTATTTCATGAGAAAAAATTGGGGACCAAATGCATTTCACCCTAAATTAAAATATAATTTTAAATATTTGGCATGAAGTGCATTCATACTCATTTCCTTTTGCTTTTACTTAGACACATACACACAAGTTGGGTTTGTTTATAGGATGAATATATGATTTATAAATGATGATTTTAAAAGGCTCTAAGTCTCCTCGATGTCAAAAAACCTTTGCTAAGCAACTTTTTAATTAGCCAACTGTAAATGAACCTGAAAGTTAGATGGATTTAACTATTTAGCAAAATACACATGGGCCTAAAAGTTAATAGAAATTATATTTGGTATAACACATTTTTAGTTTAATTGAATGTCAAGCCTTAGGAATATAGATGAAAAGTCTGTGTGGTTCCAACTCTGTAATTACAGGAAAAAAATCTGCAGTAATTTGCATTCTGTGTTGAAAACTTTGAAGAATTAAAACATTAGCATTTGCTGCAACATATTTATAAAATTAAAAGTCTGTTTTCTTCTATAGAATGCAAGTTAAAATGTAGCAAACCATTCTTTGGTTAACGCTCCTTAGTTTCACTTATTTATATAATCTGCTAATAAAAGTAAATATTTCCATTAAAGCTATAAATCAATGTGGATGTCTATATTGAATTTGTTTGAGCATATACAGGATTGTACCGTAAACCCAGAGGTACAATGATCCTTTCTTTAAACAGGCTTTTGCTTGGCTCATAGATTGCCAAACTCTATAAAAAAGTGAAAGATTTTGATCAACTGCCTCATGGAAATATCTCTTTAAATTTAGCACCATTAACTATAAGTTAATCAATTTTTCCACTATGAGAATGGGAAGATTCTAAAAGATATATCTAATGAGATCTTAATGCTGTGAAATTACTATTTCATTATATACTTATACATCCCCTGTTTAAACTCCAAGCAGAAGTATTATATTGTAATAAATTGAATAAATTCAATTTATTTTTAAGTATGTTCTATATGTTATCAATATTAATCAATCTATCGGGAACATAAATTGTGTGACCACATTGAACATGATCAGTCTCTCTCTTGATCCATCATATATTACATATAAAAAAGTCCAAAATAACCAGTAATGTACAAACTACATACCATTAATTTTCCCTATCTAAGAATTTATTTACAAGGTTTAGCAGTCCAAAGAATATGTATTCCCTATTTTTTTAAATCTTCATGTCATATCTTTAAAATGTTGGGGAGAATACTTCTAACAGAAAGGCCATTATTCAATAATCTAAACATTCACCACTTCTGCATTGAGCAGATGCTGTGATATACTTAGCAGAAAATATAGGAAAAAATAATAGTCCTAAGCTTCAAGCCAAAAAATATATTTTAAAATAGTCCTAGGATTTTGTTAGCCACCTGGTAGAAATGAATAAAACTGCTCACAAGAGGACAACTTCTTTAAACAATGCCTCACAAAAATATCCACAAATAAAGTACCAACAAACATAAGCTCAGAATTTTCAAAATAATATATGCAAGAAAGCAAGGGGAAAAACAAAGATTAATCAAACAAAACAAAGGAAAAACAACAGAAATTAACTAGCTAAGTTATTAGACTTACAATGTTACTAAAAAAAAAGTATGCGTTTGAGTCACTTTTTGTTCCTGCATAAAATTAATGTTTTCCTTTATTGTTGATAGACTATAAAATACGGTGTTTTATAGAAGTTACTACTCCACCATTCAAAATAGTTTCTACGTATTTCACATCTTCCACTTTCTGGATTCAGAATTTTAATCTTTTTTTTTTTTTTTTTTTTTTGCTTTCCTTTTCAGCTTCATAGTGTAGCCAGAATAAACATTGTAGAAAATAACAATCATTTGCCAAGTCGGCATAAAGAATATGTAAACTTTCTTAGGGGAGAAAAATGTCAATTATTTAAAGATAAATTTCCTTCTGTTGTTTTCTGATATTTTTATATAAATTACAGGGATTTTTGTGAATGTCTTCAGCATATATGTGCTGTCTACTATTTCCTTTCCATATTGATGAATACACATTATATATGATTTTTGTGAGATTCATCATATTAACTTGAAATTATGTGAATGCAACATGTATCTGTCCTATGAAATTGTTTCATAAATATTTATGTGTTAATTTGTTTTCAGTTTATTTCCAACTTGTGTAAGAAAGAATTTCTGAACTTTATAAGGCAAATAAGAATGGCAAAATTTGGGTACAGGAATAAAAAGGGAATTGCAGAACAAAAAGGGAAATGTAAAAACTTGGGGAATAATAGTGAAACTCATAATAGCAGACGTGTATATTTATAATAAATATACAAATATATTATGTATTTGTGAAATATAAATATATGTATATATAAAATTAGTCACAACATGGAAAGAGAATATTTTTCTATTATAAAATGCACAATGATTATGAGATAAAAGGATATTGACCCATCAGAGGATTTGCAGCAAATATTAGTATTAACATTAATAGAAATTTCTGCAGTTGTCTTCATAGAATATATTTTTATGTTGTTATATAATTTATTTTTATTGTATGCTTACAATACATTTCTAACAAAATATTTTTTGATTTTCATTAAATATTGAAAATAATTTTACTAATACATGTGGAGGATATAAAGTACACCAATAATTCACATTTTCTTGTAGTCATTACCTATATACAGAGAGCACATAACCATTTTTTTACATGCATTCTTTTGCCGCAGGTTATTATTTCCCTAAATTTTTTTTTTCCTTCGGGTGAAAATCCAATTTTGTCATGTGAGTTTGTTACATTAGACTATAGATTACATATATTTCCTTGTTTTCAAAATTTATACAAATTGGATAATATAATACTATGTGTTTTTTTCTCTTATTTTTCCCTTAATAGTATTTTGAGATGCATGATATGCAGCTAAAGTTAATCCATTCTATTTCATAAATATATCATAATGGATATGGAGTGTGTGTGTATGTTTATTTTTTTATTTGGGTACATTTTTTTGTTGATTTACAGGTTTATGCTGCTACAAGCTTAACTCCATAAAAATTCTCATAAATGTTTCCCTGTATGCAAATTAAGAACCCCTCCCTACCATGTTATATGTTCTAAAAATTCTGTATGTAGAAATAAGGTATTGTCAAATTATTTTTCAATAGCTTTTCCTTCTCCGTGCTTACCAACCATTGAAATACCTAGGCTTTTTTGTGTGTTTATTTTCACTAATCTATTAAGTTTAAAATGGAAATTTATTGTGTTTTTATTTTCACTTTTGATTATAAATTAAGTAATACAACTTTCTTATAATTTTTGGCTATTTGTATTTCCTCTCTTCAATTATTCAAGCACCTCTGAGAAAAGTTTATCCATTTCCTGTTGGACTATTCATCTTTGTCCCAAAATGTTTTAAGAATGAAAAAATACACACACATACACACACACACACATACACACACACACACAAATACACACATATATATATTTGGATATTTATCCTTTATCAGATATGTGTGGCAAATATATTTTTACTAGTTTGTGGCTTATATTTTAAATCTACAATGTCTTTAATGAAAAGATGGTCTTAATTCAGAGGCACAGAATTGATTAATATATTTTCTATTTGTTTGTGTCCTTCCCTAATTTAATATTACAGAGATATCTGTACTAATACCAATATTGATATAGATTTGTTTATATACATACTATATAATATATATTGTACATGTTTGGAATATATTTTAAAAGTTGTATAGATTTTCCTTTTACATTTGTGTAATTTAGCTATTTGGTATTGATATTTGGTTTTTAATGTCATTCACTACTTATTGGATAGGATTTTATTTCACTATTGATCTCTTATGTCAGGTATTATTTGTTATGCTTCCAGATAGACATTATCATGTCTCTAAATTTTCTGGTCTGGTCTATTCATTTATTCCTGTTCCAATACTGCACTGTATTAATTATTATCTTTGAACATTTTGTGGTTTTTATTCTTTTTTAATTCATACAGGAGCTCTGACTTATTGTATGTTAAATGTTTTTCTCTAATCTTTATCCCTTATTTACCTATCTTTTCTTAATCATACTACATTGAATTTTCATATTTATCTTCTCAGTCACTGATTATCTCTTCAATTGTATCTAATTTTATGTTCAATTCTTTTCTATATTTCGCTTCTGAAATTTTTCATTTCTAAAAATTTTATTCACTCTCTTCTATAACTGCTTGGGTATTTTCATAGTCCTCTATGTTTTTCTTCCCCTTAAGCCAGTCTTTTATTTTTTAAACAAAGTAAATATATTTATTTAATTATCTTAGCTTGATAATTCTAACATCTATGCGAGTCTGCTTTTGTCTTCTGATGTTGCTTGGTTATAGTGATTTTTTCTGTGCATGCCTTGTGATTTGGATTTTTTGCTGTATTGTACCTGTGAGACTCTGAGACATTTAGAGAATATCTGCTTTTGCTTCTCCCAGGCATATGGACTACTACAAAACTGTGTCTACTTTCAAGTAAATTATTCGCAAGAGATTTGGGGGAGAAACACAGATTTAGTGGAATTGGGTACCATGGTTAAATGAAGTCTGTCTTGCGATTATAAATCTTTATGAGAGATTTATTTTCCCTTTCCAAAATCCAAGTTTGAAACTGTCAAAATACATTGCTTTCTCCTCTTATGTAATAGAAGTATTTCCTGGCCTTTGTGTCCCAATCTTTGTATTAGAGTCTTCTGTTAGTTACTTGACCCTAGGAAAGCCCTACACATTATTTCGTGTTCTTTTATTTCCCTTGTTCCCACACACACATCTTTCAAATTTAAATTTCGAGTCACCAGGATTTAGCAGAAACCCTCTAGGTAGAAAACCAGTTCATGAATTTGCTTACTTCAAAAGATCCTTTCTTCCACTCTAAGTTTGGCTTTTGCAGTTCCCCTATATTCTTGGTAGACAAACAATGCATTTGAAATGAAATTTTCACATCTTATATAGAATTTTGAGGTCTTTTAATGTGGATATTATCCAGGATATTCATCTAATCTGTCATATTTTACAAAATAGAAATCCATATTCATTATTTTACTCCTGTTTATGCTATATATAATTAGAGTAAGCTTATTAGAGAGCATATATTAGGACAAATATAAAATATGCATACATATAACCAAAACCAGAGAAAAATACATAAATAAAATATTAATTATACTTATTAGGCTGCTGAAAATTATGCAAAAAGGTTGCATAAAATGATTTTAACAAAATTTTTAACAAAAGTATTTTCCCATAGAAAATAATTATTTTTTCAAACTTCTGAAAGAGAAATGCTTGAATTAATCTTCAGCTTTGTGCTTGTGACATTTCCACCTTCTTATAGTACATTTATGAATTATTTCTTTGCATGAGTGCAATTGACAGAACTGAGTACTTTCCAGGTTTTCTTCTTGTTTTGGCTTTCTGATCAGCTTGACACATCACAGTGTCACGTGAATAATGAAATATAAGTAAGGGGTATTTTTAGTCTCATTTTAAAGTTTTCTGCTTTCTTTTTAGATCTTTTAAATTCATAAAAATAAAGTAAAGCAATTCCTTTGGAAATTATAATATACAGAAAAATTGGAAAAAAACATACCCAAGATGTAAAAATAAATGATTTTATTACACATAATCCCACAGATACATATGAAATATTAGTGATCAATATACATTTGAATAAGATATTTCCCATGAGCTCAAATGATACTATTTTTCCAGTAAAAGGATAGTCATACTATAGCAAAGCACATCTGCTTATGATGGTCTTGTTTTTGGCAAAAATGTATGTTGAGAAAAAGATTTTTTTTTAGTTCTTTGATAGGTAACCTAAACATATGGAAAAATGATTTGTCTTTTGCTCTAAGTCCATGGCTACCAAAATATGCTGAATATTTTGCAATAGTGTTGTGTACTGATTGAGATTCACAGTGAGATTTTTCTTAAGATTTTGATTTGAAATATAAATCGATTTGACAGAATCTGTTACTTTGTGTATTTCTTTTCAAGCAATATGCACATGTGGTTATATCATTTTATTTTCCTCCTAAGATTTCTTTTGACCACAATTGAAATGTTATTTATATAGAGAAAATTTTCTATCAGTAAATGTATTTTCCCTCTGTGGTTTTCCAGTGTCTTCAGTTCTCATGTGCTGTAGTGTGTGTGTGTGTGTGTGTGTGTGTGTGTGTGTGTGTGTGTGTATAACATAGAGCAACAAATTTTGTTCTTCAGCCTCCCTTCTTTCCTCTGAATATATCTAGGTGGCACTTAGAAACAATTGCACCAAGAAAATTTTACTGGCTATAATGTTATTGTAGGCTGACAATCGTTTATTATCAATGAAAACATAGTAGCTCTGTCCCCATGGGAATTTAAATTCTGGAAGACTGATTGCAACAGTGAAGCCAAAACCTGAAATGATTCCAAAATAACATGAATATATAGAATGTCTCTCTTTTACTATTTAAATTCCTATTAGCTCATCTCTTAAATTATATTTTTTTGCATTATTTACTCAAGGTGGATGCATTTGCAAAGGGAAAACTACATGACACTTCACAATAATGTAAACATCTCAAAATGTGCCTATGGCTATCTAAATGAAAGATCTTCACTTGACAGAAAAGGAATTTCATTGTGGACTAATGATGCTATCAAAAAGCAGAAAAAAAATCATTTCTTCATACAATAGACATGTTTTTGAAAACATCTGTCAAAAAGGGCATTTTGAAAATTAAGTCATGTAATGCCCTAAGGAATTACCATTTAATGACAGTCTGATATAAATCTCATTTAAGAGAAAATAATGCATACTTTCATACATTACATTTTTTACAATTAATCTCTCTTTACAGAAAGAGTTAGAATTCAACATAAGCAATTTATGTAGCACTTTAACACTTTCTAAACTTATAACTAATGTTGTCATTTTATGATATATTAGTTTTATATCATAAAATGAATAAAATTATTATGTTTTAATTAGGTATTTGATTATCTTTTGTGCTTCCTGATAAATAACATGGTCAAATGTTTTGGGTAACACATATTGAAAGGTCTGAAAGACTGAGTTCTTTCTATAAGGCACACACCCACATAAAAAGAAATAGAAAACTTTGAGAAAATAGTATCTCAGGAAGCTAAAGTGCAGAACGTAGGGAATAAAATGGAAGGGGTGAAAAAGCCAACACAAGAATGCTATCTTGATTTGACCAAGGCTACAGGAAAGTGGTGCTTTATCTCGTGAGCATCTTGTAAGAGGCTTTTTGTAATATATCCCAGAACAGTCCACCTGAGGGAGCAAATTGAAGACGTATTTGTCAGTATGTTATCATACCTCATGGGTCAAAGGTGTCACCATGGGCTTTGACTACACCACATTTATGATTTAAACATGTGAATGTTGGGCAAATTCTCATGTGTGTCCCTACCACAATTTCAGGGAAGCAAGGGGTATGTAGCTGAGGCTGAGATGATGTACTATCCAATTACAACTGCATGAAGCTGATCAGATTCTGCATGGAATTGTTTTCTGTAGCAGTGACTAGAGTATGAGATGGGGCCAAGAAGATTTTGATGTGGTTATGAGAATTGTCCAAAAGAAATATATGATATTCTTCTTAGATTTCAATTTTGATGCACAAAAGACAATCAAGATAGACTATACAAATTCAGGCATAAATATGAATCTTGCCAGTTAAAATCAAATGGTCTTCAGCTATCTCCCACCCCTCTGTAGTTTCTTCCAGTGTTGATATTTTGTGATATACTATGCTAAATTTACTTGATGTTATTATGGTAAATACATTTTGCTGTTTTACTAATGCTTTTCAAATTAGACCACCAAAAGATTTGGCATAAAAAAGGAGTCAATATTACATTTCCATTTAATAGATTTTCAAAATACTGGCTGCCTTTGCAACTCTCTTGCTGGAATTTTAGATATTTCTTATTCTTTGTTACTGCAATGCTTTTAAAAATCATGTAATGTTTGTTTCATTAATCTTGAGATTCTCTTTTGGGTTTCTTATGGGTCTTGGCCTACCATTGAGTCTTAAATTTCTTCTTGAATGTTTTGAGCATCATTGCCTGAAATATTTGGAAGGGCAGCTAATTTTCAAAGCATAGAATCAAGAAATGTCATGATGCAAAATAAGATTCCTATACCTGTGAGTCATCAAGACTCAAATGGTGACACAGGTATAATTATTATAAATAGACTTCTTCCATTTAGCTTTTTGGAAACCCTATATATATATTTTTTAAATAGCAGAGTCCATTGGCAAGTTGTGAGGCTGGCTCTCTTAATTCCCTTTTGCCTGGCTTTAGGACAATTTGTCAGACTAAAAAACCTGATTATTCAGAGGTTAGCTGCAATTGCTCCTGTCTTTAAGTAAATTTTCAGTTTGAAATTCATAAAATACATCATTCCTTAGCAGTATCCAGAGAAGCTTTAAGGCCATGATTTAATAAAAAAATAATAGATTTTAAGTCTCATTTTCTTTTGTATTATGAAATTGTGTGTGGCTGAGAGGAAAACTGTCACATTTAATGACTTTTGTTTTCAATTCTCTAATACATGCCAAAACTCACATAACAGATTTTGACTGCTCCTTTTACTCTACTTTCCTCCAAACATAGGTATTTATCCTATGTGAAAAATTTACACTGACTTCAATAGCATATTCAGAAATTCTAAAGCAAAAAAAAAAAAAAAATGCTTGTGAGAAGAAATCTGAATCAGATATTAAGTTTTTGAACAGGAAAGTTATTGTCTGTTGAGAAGTACAAGTATTTTGATTTGCTTTGCTGTAATAAGGGTCAAATACAGGCCCACTAACATTTCACCATTTTACCTAGCTATTAATTTCACACATAACGATATAATAGTAGCAATTACAATAATACCTTTAGTTTATATAGAGATTTATAATTGTAATTATTTTTACTTTATTGCAATTTTAAGAGATTATGATCATCTACATTTTACAGGAAAAATTAGGTTTTAGGGCTATAAAATGAATTGCCTAGTCATGTAGATAACACATCACAGATAGGAGCATCCTTTTCTACATGAATAAAATGAGTCAACATGAAAATAGGATTTGCTAAGTATAAACACATCAATTAGTTAATTAAAACTAATGATCCACTGAGTTTGATTACTTATAAATGACATATCCACATTTCAGTTTTGAAGTGTATGTGATTTCTGGTCACATAATAATAAAACATCACCACCACCAGCAACAAAAGTAAATAAATAAATTAATAATCTTTTGAATGAGAGCTACTGTTCAGAATGTGAAAATACAGGTCACAGACTGAAAGAAAATATTCACAAATCACATATCTGACATAAGATTTTTATCCAGAACATAAGATAAATTTTCAAAACTTAACAGTAAAACAATTGACAAACTAAAACAAAAAAAAATGAACAAAACGGCTAAAGAATCTTAACCAAAGGAGAAACACAGATGGCAAATAAGCATATTAAAAGATACTCAACATAATTGTCATTAAATAATGCAAATTATAATCACGATAAAACACCACTACACACAGACTATAAGTGAGAAAAGAAAACTGACAATATAGAATGCCGACTAGAGTAGGGAGCAATTCGAACTCTTAAACAATGCTGGTGGGAATGCAAAATGGTAGAGTCATTTTGAAGAACAATTAGGTATTTTTTTGAATATTGAGAAAATTAAGAAAATTTTGGAAAATTAAGGATGTGCTTACCATACGGCCCAGTGATCCTTCTTCTAGGTATATAACAAGAGAAATGAAATGTAGGTTTATGTTTCTATATAAAAGTTTATTGCAGCTATATGCATTAATAATTACCAAAAGGTAGAAATAACCAAGATGTATTACAAAGAGTCAAATTTGTGGTATATCCATACAATGGAATGCTACTTAGAAATCAAAAAAAAGAAATAAACAGGTGCGTATGCGACAAAATGGTGACCCTTAAGTGTTACTCCTAAGTGAAAGAAGCCAAAAGTAAAACTGGAAGTACGTGGTTTCATTTACACAGAAGTCTAGATAAGGCAAAACTATAGGGACTTTCCTAGGATTAGGGGGATAGGGATATGGATACTCTATAAGAGGAAACACAAGGACCAGGAGCAGTGTCTCTCACACCAGTAATCCCAGTACTTTGGGAGGCTGTGGGAGAGAGGATTGCTTGAGGCCAGGAGTTCGAGACTAACCTGGGCAATATTGAGTGACCCTGTTTCTAAAAAAAAAAAAAATGAGAGAGAGAGAGAGAGGCAGCGCAAGGATATTTGTGAGTGATAGAATTGTTCTGTATCATAACTTCATAACTGTAGTGGTAAAATATGACTTTTTTAGTTCTCAAAACCCATTGAATAATACATCACAAAGTATAGGTTTTAGTATATACAAACTGACAAAAATCAAAAAGGATGTGGGGAGATCCTAAAATGGAATGAACCAATTATATTACAAGTACATAGCATAACTACACTGAATATATATAAAAATAGGAATATAGAAATAAATATAGTTCCTAGTTTAACATCTCTAAACATTTTTTGCAAGTTCTGTGTGCTAAAAATGCCTAGACATGGTCGTACCCTGTAAGCAATGACCCAAACCAGCCCACAGATAATGGTTTCTAAATACCGTTCTCTGATAAAGGAATCTAGAGTTCACTGGAGAAGTTGATCATAGAGCTGGCATAGGGAAGGAAATAAAGTATGAGCTTGGAGCATCTTGTGGTATTAAAACACAAGGAAATGCTCAAAGAATAAAAATGGGGGCACATGAAAAGAACATAGACACTAACCTGAAAGAGTTGGAGCATTTAAGCAACAAAATAAATAAGGATGATAGTGTATTATAACACACAGAATAAAATAATTATGCAGGTGTCCATATTAATATAAATAACTAATTCAATAAATAAATTCTTTTTTATAGATGAATTTCAATTAGTAATGTAAAAATGAGAAAACATTTAACAAATTAGAAATCATCATTACAACACCACAGTGATAATTGTTAGATGTAAGATCCACTGATGGATAATAAAATTAATGAGTAAATGTTTGAGATAAACAAGATATTTGGATAATCTCAAAGAATCACTTCTAAGATATATATTGATTACCAAGGAAAAAATAATAGCTTTAAAGTGGAGAAACGGGGCAGATACCACCTAAACCATGCAATTGAGGTTAACAGTACCAGTAGTATGACATATAGATATATTGAACTACTTGATAAGATGCACTGAAAAGACTATGTCATGTGCATGATATTCTTGTAAAAAAAAAAGAATATATATAAATATGTATATAACCTTAATTGTAGACTAAATCATCTTTAAGCATATTTCACAAAATAACTTAACAAGTACTCTTAAAAATGCCACAATCATGAAACATAAGGAAAGAGTGAGGAATTGTCTTGGAGGAGTTTGAAGGAGTCTAGGGGACATGAAAATCAAATGTAAAGTAAGAACACAGAGTGGATCCTGGAACAGAAAAAGAACTTTAAGGAAAACCTGGGGAAATCAGAATAAATTCTATAATGGAATTAGCATTAAGGCATTAATTCTTAGTTTCATTAATTTTTTATATTTTCAGGGTGTGAATATTAGGGAAAACCGGTTGAAAGATATGGGAATTCTCTATTATTTTTGTAACTTTTATGTAACACTAAAATTCTTTGAAAATACAAAATTTTAAAAAGTTACCTGGATCGATTTAATTAAATTTTTATTCTCTGTGCTATGGGTTTTACAAACATAAATTTATGTGCATTTCCTTCTGTTTAAATTAAATAGTAGAGATTTGTTACCATTCTTGATAATGTAACATGTATTAATATGTTTATGAATATATATATTTCAATGCACTTTATTTTTTAGAACAGTTTTGTATATATAGAAAAATTGAGAATGAAGTACAGTGAAATTCCTTATATTCTACATTCGGTTTCCCCTATTATTAACATCTTACATTATGTGGTACCCTTGCTACATTTAATAAATCAATACTGGTTTGTTATTATTACATAAAGACCATAATTTATAGAGATATCTTAGACTTTACCTAATGTCCTTTTTCTAATCCAGGATCCCAGTTTGAATACTGCATCCAGCATACTACTTTACTTTTAGTCTTCCTTCTTCTTAAGCACCTCTTGCCCGTGAGTTTCCTTACTTATTATGCATTTGATGACATTTGCAATTTGAGAAGTACTGGTCAGGTATTTATAGAATGTCACTCTATTAGAATTTTTCTGATTTTTTCTCATGATGAGACTAGAAATATCAATTCTACAGAAGATCACAGAGCTAAAATATCATTGTTATCACCTCGTAATAATGACATGTACTATCAATATTGTTCATGACTGTAGATGTTGATCTTTCTCACCTGGCTGAGGTACGATCTGCCCAATTTCTACACTTTTAAGTTTTACTTTTTTCCCTTTCCTTACTGTACTCTTTTAAAGGGAGTCACTATGTGTTGTCCAAATGTAAAAATGGGAAGTTATCCTCTACCACATTGGAGTAACTACGTGAATTACTTGGAAATTTCCTTCATGGGAGATTTGTCTCTTCTTTCCTCATTCATTAATTTATATCAGTATTGACTTATGCCTATTTATTTTATGCATTGTGTTATAATTTAATACTACTCTATTTATTTTGTAACTCAAATTGTTCCAACTTCGGACATTGGAAACTTTTTTAGTTGTCTCCTTTTTCAATTTGACATACCCCTATCACTGTTTTATTTTGTTTTTTGTTTGGTTGGTTTGTTTGATTTTTAAGCATTTTCTTACTCTCTGATAGTACAAGAAGCTCCAGGCTCATCTTGAAATGATACTAGTTAGAGCATTGATTATATTTATTTGACAGATATGAGCCAATTCAGATTATCTCTTTAGTTTTGTGTGAATTTTAACAATTTGACCTTTCAAGGATTTGGCCCATTTCATCTAAGTTATAAACTCTGTGGGTATGCAGTTAGGCATAATCTTACTTTACTATTCCTTTACTGTCCATAGGATTCATAGTGATGTCCCCTTTCCATTTTGGATATTATTAATTTGTATCTTCTCTCTCTTTTTCTTAGTTGACCTGACTAGAGGTTTAGAACTTTTAATATTTTGAAGAACCAGCTTTTACTTTCATTGATTTCATAGATTTTCCTGTTTTAGATTTTATTGATTTGATATAATATTTATTATTTTATTATTTTTTTCCTTCTTGTTTTAGGCTTAAATTGCTCTTCTTTTAGTTTCCTGAGATGCAAGCTTAGACTATTGATTGTAGAGCTTTCTTCTTTTCTAGCATATACAAATAATGCTGTAAATTTCTCTCTTAGCACTGTTTTAACTGTATTCCACATATTTTGATTAACTGTATTTTAATTTTTATTTAGCTTAAAAGACCTTTGTTTCTTGAGAGTATATTTGACTCATATGTTATTAAGAAGTTCATTGTTTAATCTCCATTTTTTTTGGTATTTTCTAGTTATCATTTATTTGTCTGATTCCTTTGTTCTCTGAGAACATATTTTGTCATTTATTCTAAATTTATTAAAGTGTATTTTTAATGGCCTATAATGTGGTATATTTTGGTGAATGTTTTATTTGAGCTCAAGAAAAATGTGTATTCTGGTGCCAGATGGACTATTCTGTAATTGTCAATTAGGTCTAGTTGATTGATGATGATGTTCAGCTCAAGTATATCTTTACTTTCTGCTTGATTTTCTGCTTGTATGATCTATCAATTTATGACACAGAAGTGTTGAAGTCTTCAACTGTGAGAGCTTATTTATTTCTTCTTATATTTTTATCAGTTTTTCTCACATGTTTTGATGCTATGTATGTTTTTAGGTGCCTATACATTAAGGATTGTTATATTTTCCTGGAAAATTTGACCATTTTACCATTATATAATGTTTCTCTTTATACTAAGCATTGGCAATATAAATTAACAACTAATTTGAATACACTTTCAAATAACACTATACCACTTTACAGTTAGTTCAAGGTATTTCATAACCAAGTACTCCCAATTCCTCCCTTACATACTTCTTAACATTGCTGTCATCTCAGTTACTTATAGGCCATATTCACTTGATATATTTTTATTATTATTAATTTTGTTACAGTAATTATTTCTTAGATCAAGAAAAATAAAATTTTGTATGTTATATTCATTCATTTCATTTCTTTTCTGACAATCTTCTTTTGTCTATATAGAACTGATTTTCTAATGTATATCATTTTGCTTTTCTACAAAATGCTTAACAATTTCTGCAAAGGTTGTTCTGCCAATATGGTCCCTCAGGTTTTTTGTTTTGTCTGAGAAAGTCTTTATTTCTCTTTCTCTTTTAAATGATAATTATACTGGATATATAATTCTAGATTGATTTTTTTTTATAACACTTAAAATATTTCACTCTACTCTTCTTGCCTGCTTAGTTTCTGATGAGAAGTCTAATGCCATTCTTATGTTTGTTCCTCTGTGAGACTCTTTTGTATTTTGTTTTCTCTGTGGCTTCTTTAAAGAGTTTCTTTTTATCTTTGGTTTTCTACGGCTTTTATATGCTATATTAGAAGTAGGTTTTTTTGGTATTCATTGTACTTGATGTTTTGTAAGATTTCTTAATCTGCGGTTTGGGATCTGGCATTAATTTTGGAAAATTCTCAGCCATTATTTCCTCAAATACTTTTTCTGCTCTGCACTCTTTCTTCTCCTTTAAGTATTGTCATTATATGTATCTTTTGCCATTTGAAATTGCCCACAATTTTGTATATACTGTTCCATTTCTTCTCCTTTCTTCCTCCTTCTCTTCTGCTTCCTCCCCCTCCCCTTCTCTTTCTTCTTCATTTTTTTCTTCATCATCATCTTCTTTGTCTTTATCTTCTTCATATTCTTTTGCATTTCACTTTAGAAGTTTTTATTGACATATCTTTAAGCTCAGTGAGTTATTGCTGGCAAGTCTTGTCTACTATTGAGCCAATGAAGGATTTCTTCTTTCTATTAGTATTTTTAATCAATGCATAATAATTATATGTATTTATGGGGTATAGTGTGATATTTTGATACACATATACAATGTGATATTTTAATACATGTATACAATGTGTAATGATAAAATCAGGATAATAAAAGATGTATTATTTATTTGTGTTGGGAATATTCAAAATTTAGTCTTCTAGCTATCTGAACATACACAATAAATTGGTATTAATTACCCTACTCACTAGAATGTATTCCTCCTATCTGGCTGTGATTTTATATCTATTATTCTTCTTTTTTAATATTTTTTATTTCTAGAATTCTCTTTTGATTCTTTCTTAGAGATTCCATCTTTCTGCTTACATTATACACCCATTATTGCATGTTGTCTACTTTTATCATTTAGACACTCATTCATATTAATTTAGTTATTGTAAATACTCTGATAATTTCAATATCTGTGTCTTAACCTGAGAGTCTGGTTCTAATATTTAATTTGCCTTTTCAGACTTGCATGAGCTTTACAGTGTATCTCTCTCTTTTTTTTTTTTTTTATTTTTAGCATGCCTTGTAATTTTATACTGAAAGCTGTATATGTTATGTAACAAGAACTAAGGTAAATAAGCCTTTAATGTGAGGTTCTATGTTAATCTAGGAGTTTGGGCTTTGTTTAATATTTGTCAAAAATGTAGTGCCAGATGCTTCAGTGTCTCCCCTATTATCTTTCCTCCTTAGAAAGAACCTCTGTCTTGTTGCTCTTCTAGCTATATTCCACAATTATTATCCTGGAGATTGTTGATATGTAGATAAGGTGTATGTAGGGGAAGTGATCTATAATCTTATGATTAAATCTCAGTCTTTTAGTGGGCCCATGTGCCTGCGCTATAATTTCTGCAAGTGTTTTTTAGTCTCCCTGTTAGGCGATACTGGTGATTATTAATTATTTGAATATAATTATTTACCTTAAATACTTATATGATTTATAAAATAAATTATGGGGAGAAAAGCACAGAGGAAAATAATTACTTTTCATTTGCTTGGATATTTATTATTTTTGATGTCCTTCATTCTTTCCTGTGGATCTGGTTTCCATTTGGTTATTATTTTCCTTCATTCTAAAACTATTTCTTAAATATTTGCATAGTGCTGATATGATGGAAATAAATTCTCACACTTTACTTTTATCTGAAAATGTCTTTACTATTATCATAGCAGATTTTGATTCTGGGTTGATTATTCCTTAATTTTGTCACCTTAAAGATATTTCTTCACTCTCTATGCAGCCATAGTTTCTGAGGAGAACTCAGCCATTGTCAAATGATTGTCCCTCAATATGTAATCTGTCACATTATTTTTTGGCTACTTTCAAGAGTTGCTTTTTACCTTTAGCTTATAATTGTTTGGCAATAGTGTATCTGAAAGTGTTTTTTTTCTGGTGTCTATTCTGCTTATTATTTGCTAAATATCATGAATCTCTAAAGTTATATCTTTCTTTAAATTTGAGGTAAGTGTGGCTATTATTTCTTCTAATGATTTTTTTTTGACTGATAACTTTCTACTATCCTTTTAGAATTTCAATTACACATTTGTCTATGTAGTAAAAAGTTGGTGAGGCTCTATTGGTTTTTTTCTTTCCTTCTTTTACTTACCTTAAATAATTTATATTGATCTATTTTCTAGTTCAATTCATATTTTATCTATTATTTTTTTATTGGTTGTTAAGTCTATCTGATAAGTTTTTATTTCAGATATAATTCAGCCTATCTAGAATTTCTATTTTTTTATAATTTCTATTTCTCCTGAATTTTCACATTTTTCATTCATTTAGTGCACATATGTGATTTTACAGCATTGAAAATAGTAATAATAGTTGCTTTAAGAATTTTGTCTGGTAATTTGAATATGTGGTTCATCTCAATGAAGACTTACTTCCTTGATTTTCTTTACTCTTGGGAATGGATTCCATTTTCTTGGTTCTTCATGTATCAGGTAGTTTTAGACTGTATTCTGAGCATTATGAATATTAAATTGTGGAGCTTTGGGGCTGCGTCATATTTCTCTGATAATTATTGTTTCTTTTATTTTATCAGGTGATTTTCTTGCTTGTGCTTAAACTGCAAAGTTTGTTTCACAAATAACAGCTTGAATGTCAGTTAAGAATTTTTGCCTATAGGTGAACTATTCCAAATCTGTTTCATGTATACATGGCTCAGAGATCACTAAAAAATGCAGGTGGACAACATTTGGGTTTCTTTTCTCTGGCTCTTTAGTTTTTGGGATTCCCATACTCACTGTATTGATGATCTTCTGCCAACATATTTCTGATGACCCCAAGTAGAAGTACTACAAGGTTTTCCACAAGTGATGGCCCTGACATTGAAATGCAGTGAGTTTCAAGCTAAAAGTCACAGAAATGTGAAACTAAGTTCATATTGCCTTTCCTCTCTGAGCATATACTATTTTCTAGAATCTGCTTTTATTAATATCTAGTGTGTTCAGCTTATTTTCCAATATGTGAATATTTTATTGTTTTTTCTTTTGTAGGGTCTTCCTATAGAATAATTGGAATTCAGAAGTTGAGAAATGTTTTTTCAAAATGATAGTAGTCATGCAATTGTTGCATTTATTTAATAATAATAAAGATGATGCATAATGAGAGCATAAGTTTTCTTTGGCTTTCAAATGAAAATAAAAGACTACTATTTCATGGTAGTAATTTATTATTTAGTATATTATTCATAAGAGTATTGCCAAAATATATTATTATGGCTAGATGACTAACTGCAACTGTATTCCCTAAAGGAGTAAGTTATTTCCTAGAATGACAGAAGACATTTTATGTTATACATTAAACCGAACAGAGAGGGGAGGAAACAAAAAACAATAATCAATTAGTGGTATTCAAGAAGGTGAAATTCTTACATGAATCAAAGAACCTTTCTGTAGAATTCTTATTTTGTAATTACCATTTGCCTTCAAAAAAAAACAGATATCCTCAAGAAATAACTTTAAATTATTAATATTGAAAACTTGAAATAATTTATTACCTCCACATCTCAGTAGTGAACAATCCTAATAATGTTTTCTAGTAACAGTTTGTATTACTCACATGGGCAAATATTCTGCAATATTCAAAAAATTATTTTCAGAGACACAGTTTTGATCTTCATGCTACCAATTTCAGTTTACTTTTTGGCTGGCTGAGTTAGGAAATCTGTGAGGGGTGGTTTAAACAAGGGACACTTATTTCTCAGTTCTCTAGAGGCTGAGAAGCCCAAGATCAAGGTGCCGGCAGATTTGGTTCCTGGTGAGGGCCCTCTTCATGGCTAGTGGAGAGCTGCCTTCTCACTGCCTTCACACAACAGAGCTCTAGTGTCACTTCTTCTGTTTGGTAAGGGCACTAAATTCGTCATGAGGGCCCCACATTTATGTCGTCATCTAAACGTAATTACCTCTACAAGTTATTTTTCAAAGTGAGATTTTCAAATATCATCACTTTGGGAGCAGGGTAAGATTTCACCATATGAATTTTGGAGGGACACAAAACAGTCCATAGTCATGATATTCCCTATATACTTTCAAAATTAAAGTAGCATTAAATAGGCTTTACACGAATATCTTTGTATGTGGGTATATAAGAATATGAGAAATAGTCATAACATTTTCAAACCTTCTTTAACATATGGCTCAGATTCAGTTTAAATTTAAATTGAAGTTTTAGATAATTACACATGGGCTTCCAAATGTCCCTTTATGCTGTTTATTGTATGTGTTGTTATAATATGAAGTCTTTGGCCATTTTTTTCAGAAAAGAATATACATTACAATGGCTTAACTCTTTTCCTCTTCTTTTGACAGGTAAATATAAACTTAAAATCACAAAGCTTATTTGTATGGAAAACCATAAAACAGAGGGGAAATTTCTTGTCATAGTTACATTAAATATAGAAAGTTTGTTTAAGAGACTCAGGGATATTATTTTTAATGCAAGACATTATGTGTTACATCTTTAAGAAGCAGGGTTATATTTTAACTATGTTGAGTTTTTGGTGAAATCAAATGCTTTTGAAATTGTAACAGTACAGTCTTTCAATTGTAATTTTTGTGATTTTATTGCAAGAGCATATTTTGTCTTCCTCAACACTGTAGTTTCTCAGGGTTTCAAAAGAAAAGTTCAAACTCCTCAAATTTACTTTTAAGCTTTAGTTAAGTAAGTATATTATGAACACAGCACAATGGATTTGCTGTCTCTAAATCTCTCTTACATAGTTTTTGCATAAATTAGAGCAATGCTCAGTATGACTGACTACTGAACAAGGTCATTTTGAGAACCAATTGTGATAAATGTAAGGAAAATTGCTTTGAAAATAAAAGCGCTGCACAAATGTCGGTAATTACACAATCTTATAATTGTCCTCTTGCTAAATTAGAACCATCAGCTTTTTAACTGGAACAGTCTCTCCAGGCTCTCGACTCATCAGGGCAATTTCTCATGCTATACATTTGCCTATGTGAGTCCATATTTCACAATGTGCAGTTCCTTTTTTTCCTCCATCAATCCAAGTTCAATTACTACTTATACGATGACCTCTTTAAATACTCCAGTTTTGCCTTTTATTCTATCCCTTTTCTCTTATGTAACAATGTATCTTGTGAAAGTATACATTTTGACCTTGAGCAAAGAACAATATAAAATTTCATCATATTACAAATCTCATTTCTGAGGTTACAATTACCACCTGAGAATACTCATATATATATCTGGGGGGGGGGGCTTGTTACAGATTGCCCACCTCTCTTAATTGAAACACATTTTAAAATAGGCTGCCTTTTAAACTATGTCTTAGCAAGCAGGGGTCTAATACAACTTAAATAAGGGTATATTCTTTTACCAATCAATATAAATTGTTATATGTTCTTTGATAAATCAATTCATTTATAATTTTTCTGTAGATGTATATCTAATGTATAAAGAGTACTTACATGGGAAGAAGAATAACTTTGTTTGTTATTAAAATCTAGTGACAAACATCTCCTTAATGTGCTAGAATATAACTGTACTCTTTATGAGAATATTTGAATCAACATTTATTTTCATATTAATACAAAGTTCAGATTTGACTGCATTTCAAGTTTAAGAAAAATTATCTTTGTTTGTTGTTGATTTTCTTTTCTGAAGTCTCTTACATTTACTTTTAGAAAACCATTCTTTCAAAACACCTTACAATGAAACAAATAAAAATAAAAAACAAACAAAAATCTGAATGTTTTGGGAACACAGTAAAATCATAGAAATAAGGTAAAGTGTTTATTGTTAAAAGTTTGAAAGTAGGTAAAGGAAATGTATTCAACTTCAGATGACTTAAATACAATAGTACAGATATATTAATTCAGGTTTCATTTCATCAGAAGGAATATTCTAACAAATAGAATTATCTGAAAAGTGAAGTTGTGCCTTATAGAACATTGAGGTTCCTGTCCCTGAAATCAAAGCAATTATACAATTAAAGTAAACACGAATTGATTCTCAGTCAGAGTTGTTATAGTAGGAGGATTCCTTAAGTGTTATGTAGTCAGAATTAATGGCAAAATTTTCTTTCAACTTGAGAGGGTGTGTGTGTATGTGTCTCTTTAAAGATAGTGTTGCACTAACATCTGGGGAGCTAGAGACGTTAGACATGAGGGCCAACAGAAGAAAAGGAATGGAGTGTGTGAACAGGGGATGATTAAGGACAAGTAGATGGATTGTTGAATTAAATAAGAGCCCATGTGATTAGAAACCATACATTGTTAACTATGACCAATGTTCCTTTGTGTCCTTTCCAGCAAGTTCAATAACTCAGATTCTTAGACTAAAGGAGTACAGTCGTGAAATGTATCAAAGGAGAGAATGGAGCGAGAGTGGTGGGAAGAGAATGGAGCGAAGTGGTTGGGTGCTGCCAAGGGAGAAGTTAAAGTGATGTACCATCGAAGATTGACTGCTGTAGCTTGGGATATCTTGGATAAAATAAGTTGAAAAGAAAGCATAGGAGAAATATCAAAGGTAGTGAGGAACCCACATACTAATATATTAATGTATAAGAAATAATTTAAACATATTACCAAAAGAAAGAACTTATATACATCAATAGGTTAAAGGAATAATAACAGTGGTGGGAAAGGTTAATTACACACCCAGTAGTAGCCCAGATGTCCTAGATTTCAAAAGCTGCATAATATCAAAATCTGTATGTATAGTCAAATGCCTATTTTTTAAGATTGAACTTTAAAATCTGTGAAAGAGCCAAATACATATGCTTTTTGTACCAAAACATGGAAGATGTTTGGGGTTTTATTGGAAACTCAAGGGAAGCATTAAATGTTCTTGAAGAATGGAGGCAAAACACTTCAATGTATTTTATCAATAAAGAATCAGACCCTTCACTAGGTCAAGTTTTAGAGTCAAGGACAAGTGTTAATGCCAAGTTCAGAGCACTTATAATGTTTTCTCCATAGCTAGTATGATGTAAACCAACTGTCTTTTATTATTTAAAATCACTATAAACATACTGAATATGAAACTAATGAGAAATCCCTTTTGCCAAAATTTCCTACAAAAATTAATTGCACACTAAACTCTCAAAAAAGATATATGAAAAAAATAAATAAATGGAATCTTATGCCACTCTAGCAATCTTCCATTGGATAATTAGGCAACTTAAAGAGCAGGAAATGAACATTATTTCATGAAGAATGATTATAACTGTTGTCTTTCTCAAATCAGTATTACTGTAGTATGAACCCACACACATATGCAATTTAAATCCAGAATGATAATTGAAGATCATATATAAAATATTATCATTTTATAAATCAGGAAATTAAGTCTGGACATTATATATTATCAAAGTAAAAACAATTACTTTTTAGCAGAGTATTAGACTCATAACTTGAGATTTTATTTTCCAAGTTCCATGATTATAACGTATTGCCTCTTTTCCATATTTTATTATATCAATATATACAAAAGTATGTATATGTATGTGTGTGTGTGCGCGCGTGTGTGTGTGTATGGCATTAGAAGTCCCTCTAATCCCTCTAGGTTAATAATTGATTTCCAATTTTAAAGATATATAAAATATTTATTAAAATGTAGTCATGTGTTATTATAGTTCATACTGATATATCATTAGCACTAAAGGTAAAAATTACTGAAAACCAGAAACAGGCAATTTAACATAAGCCATTTCTCATATACTAAAATCTGATGGATTTTAGTAGATCATATGGATTAGAAGATGCAACCCCAATCTTTATGAACCATCAATGTCTACAATAGTCCTAAGCATTTGCCAAATTAAACAAAAATCAAGTCATTTAATTCATTTTATTTCATTCAATATTTGTTAAATCATATAGAATTCATTTGTAAAATAGTCTATTTTTAACAGACTTTATTTTTAGAGGAGTTTTAGATTTACAGAAAAATTGCAGAAATAATAATGGGAGTTCCCATGTCTGCCTCTCCCCCACATGTAGATTCTTCTATTATTAATATCTTTATTATAGTATATATTTTGCAATTAATGAACCAATATTTATGTATTCATTATTAAATAAAGTACATAGCCTACATTAAGGTTTTCTTTTTGTGTTGTACAGTTTCAGGGATTTTGATAAATGAATGTAAGTTATCCACCATTACAGTAGTGCACAGAATACTTTCACTACCTTAAAAATGTCCTGTGTTCCACGTTTTCCTCCTCCCCCTAACCCCTGCCAACCACTGACCTTTTTACTCTCTCTCTAGTTTTGCCTTTTCCTGAATGTTACAGAGTTAAAATCACACAGTATAACCCTGTTCACACTGGTGCTTTCACTTAGCAATATACATTTAAGGTTTCTCCTCCATGTCTTTTTGTGGCTTGATAGCTAATGTCCTTTTTTATCGCAGAGTAATATTTCATTTTGTGGATGTACTACAGTTTATCCATTCATCTACTGAAGGGCTTTTTGGGTGCTTCTAATTTGGAGTGATTATGAATAAAGCTGGTGTAAATATTCATGTGTAGGTTTCTGTATGGACATTCAAGTTTTCAGCTCCTTTGGGTAAATGCCAAGGAGTGTGACTGCTGGATTTTATGGTAAAAGTGTGTTTAGTTTTGTGAAAAACTGTACACTAGACAAACTAGACACCAGGGCAGAGGAGGTCAAATGTCAAGCAAAATAATAGAATTAGGAAGGAGGATATGGTCTGGGTATTTGCACAGAAAAGACTTAAAGGGCCAGGAAAAAAAACGAAGAGTAATTTCCTTGTAACTAACAAAAGAGAGGAAAAGAAAACAAGGGAACTTGTAGAGAATAAGAATAAAAAGCAAGATTCTTTAGAGACTTTATGGTCTTTACAAATCATTATTCTTCTTGGACCCAGCAAAATTAAGGAAAACTTACATAAATGCTCATAGGTATGGAAAAAAACAGACATTCAGATTGGGTAGTGGCTGCCTGAGAGGAACCACACAATTCTTATAAGTAGAATTCCTCACACAAGTCATGTTGCATTATAAAGTTTGAACTAGAGAATTTAAAATTGTCATTAAGAATAATAATGCTTTGCTATTTTAAACAGTGATTCAAAAATTTCAATCTAACTTCCATCATATGATACAATATTTTCAGGATCAGTTTCAATTAACGCATCAAGGACTCCTGAGAACTGCATATAAAGGAGACTTGTTCCTCACACATTCAAATATCTTGACAATACCCTATGAAAAAACAAAGTGTTTGGGAAAATTTGACATGAAACCACTAAACGGAATTTTAGTTTTAAGATGTCATTGTACCTATGTTAGCAACAAATTTTTATAGTATTCTCCTATGGGTTGATTTTGAGACCTTTTGAAATTGTGTGTCAGAGTGACAAATTACATCATTTCTTAATTTCTAAAACACTGAATGTGATCTTAAATTTAAATCTATATTATATAAATTTAATTATTAACTATATTGAGCATGAATTATGTAGTAGCTAAGAAAGAAATTTTATTTATAAAGGAAGTTATACTCTATGGCAAAATAGGCAAGAAAAGAAACAATTACCAATGTGAGTAATATAAAATTTGCTTTAACCCCCATTAAAGACTTGTAGTTTAACAAAAGTTTTGTTTTTCAAAAGAAAAGCAAAAGTTTTTCCTCCAATTTGAAAGAAAAAATATCTAGAAACTATTTCTTGAACTACAGGATTTTGTCCGTATCTGGAGTCCTCTTAAGTATCAAAACATGGGCCAGATATTATTCATATTATACAATATCTAAATACTTTCTTGATAACAATTGGCAGTTAAACATTATTTAGATAGATTTTGATCTAATCAATAATTCAAATAATGAGAGTCTAGCTTGGCAAAAGTTGTCAGATAAGGACTCAGGGTCAAATTTCCCCATTTTAAAATTGTATATATCTGTATTTTTTGATTTCAATGTATTATGGGGGTACAAATGTTTAGGTTATATATATTGCCTTTGACCTACCCGAGTCAGTCTGTGCTTCAAGTGTGTCCATCCCCCAGTCAGTGCCCACTGCACCCATTACATGTGAATATACTCATCCCTTCCTCCCCCCTTCCACCTACCCGATACCCGATGAATGTTGCTACTATATGTGCACATAAGTGTTGATCAGTTAATACCAATTTCTTGGTAAGTACATGTGGTGCTTGTTTTTCCATTCTTGTGGTACTTCACTTAGTAGAATGGTCTCCAGCTCTATCTAGGATAATACAAGAGGTGCTAGATCACCATTGTTTTTTGTGGCTGAGCAGAACTCCATGGTATACATATGTACTACATTTTATTAATCCACTCATGTATTGGTGGGCACTTGGGATGTTTCCACATCTTTGCAATTGTGAATTGTGCTGCTGTAAACATTTGAATGTAGATGTCTTTTTTATAGAACATCTTTTTCTCTTTTGAGTAGATGCCCATTAATGGGATTGCTGGATCAAATGGTATTTCTACTTGTAGCTCTTTGAGGTATCTCCATATTACTTTCCACAGAGGTTGTACTACTTTGCCGTCCCAGCAGCAGTGTGTGAGTGTCCCTGTCTCTCTGCATCCACACCAATATTTATTGTTTTGGACCTCTACAGGGAGAACTATGACACACTGAGAAAGGAAATAGCAGAGGACGTAAACAGGTGGAAAACCATACCGTGCTCATGGGTTGGCAGAATCAACATTGTTAAAATGTCTGTACTACACAAAGTGATCTACAGATTCAATGCAATCCCTATTAAAATGCTAACATCATTTTTTGCAGCTCTAAAAAAAATAATTCTATGCTTCATATGAAACCAGAGAAGACCTTACAAACCAAAAGCAATCTTAAGCAAAAAGAACAAATTGGGAGGTGTCAATTTACCAGACTTCAAGCTATACTACAAGGCTATAGTAATTAAAACAGCATGGTACTGGCACAAGAACAGAGACATGGACCAATGGAACAGAACTGAGATCCCAGATATAAAACCATCCTCCTCATATTGTCATCTAATCTTTGACAAAGCAGACAAAAACATACACTGAGAAAGAGTCCTTATTCAATAAATGGTGCTGGGAAAATTGGATAGCCACATGTAGAAGACTGAAACAGGATCCACACCTCTCACCTCTCACAAAAATCATCTCATGGTGGATAACAGGCTTAAACCTAACAGATGAAACTATAAAAATTCTAGAAGAAAATGTTGGAAAAATTCTTACAGACATTGGCCTAGGGAAAGAATTTATGAAGAAGGCCCCAAAGGCAATCACAGACACAACAAAAATAAATAAATGGGATATGATCAAATTAAAAAGCTTCTACACATCCACAGAAACTATTATTAGAGTGAATACACAACCTACAGAATGGGAGAAAATGTTCACATGCTACACATCTGATAACGGGCTGATAACTAGAATTTATATAGAACTCAGGAAAATAAGCAAAATAATAATAATAATAATAATAAACAACCCCATTAAAAAGTGAGCAAAGGACATGAACAGAAACTTTTCTAAATAAGACTGATTAATGGCCAACAAAC